>UELV01156490.1:18575-34045 GCA_900490015.1 Megastigmus stigmatizans
GGGGGGGGGGGGGAACTGGCTCGCGGCAGCAGCTCCAATGCCGTGCATTTGTCGCGCGCCTAACCATTATATGGTTTATCGTTATTGTTCGGCAGCGAGCGAGCACTTGAGAGAAAGAGAGGGAGAGTATATACACACGTATATATGCACAGCGTAACCCCCATTAAACCTCTATAACTTATGCGATCTTCATTTAAATACAATTATGGATAAGACGCGAGATGCAGCGCGCCCGCGTGAAAGAGAGAGAGAGAGAGAGAGAGAGAGAGAGAGAACGAAAGAGAGCTGCGCATCAATTTGATATTCAAATGGACTCGATCTTTTGTTCGACGACAATTTTTCGATCGAGCCGTGCGCGCGCCTCGAGACACGATCGGCAAATCGATTTATTCACATGCTCCTTTCTTTTGTTTGCGCTCTGCAGCGGCTGACTATACACTTATACCCGCGTAATTGTTCGTACGGCAATGAGATTCTGCAGGGAGCGAGACGATATAAATGGCAATAAATGATAAATCGCATGGTACGCAATAGCTGTGCGACTAAACGGGGCTACCTACAGTGCACTCCCCTCTCACGATCACCGACTCGTATTGCTTATAGGATACTGCAGATCTGCGGCGCGCGGATGCTCCGTGCAGGCGACATCGGCTTGTAATAGCTGAACAATGCAGTTCAGTGCACCTCCGTCGCCGCCGAAGAAAGTTTATCCTTTTCCCATTAGTCGTTGAGTCGCGCCGCTGCAGCCGCGAGTTTCGTTCGCGGTAGATAAGCGGTTGCAGCAGCGGAACCGCCGCCGCCGCCGCCGCCAAAGCGCGGGGGCGACTACTATATACACTGGAGATTTGCCTGCGCATGTGTATACACACGGGCGGAGCGTATATAAAGATACGGGATCGGTGACGTTTCTATACCAAATATATATCGCGGCAAAAGGGGAGGGGGGGCCGTTGTCATATTAAATATTATTTATGCCCGCGAGCCGCATATAAACGCTGTACTCCGCGCGCGGCCTGCTGCTAGGCGACAGAGAGACAGAGAGAGAAAGAGAGAGAGCCATGCGGCATTGTGCATATTATACTGCACACACGCGCATTCCTGCTTGTACTTGTATACTTGTCGTGCTTTGCTTTTGCTTTTATATACGTGCGCGGATGGGCAGCTGCTGCTGTGGCTATAAGTCGACGGAGGGGAAATCGGCAATGCACGCGGTGGCGGCAGCGGCGATACTCTCCAATCAGAAAACAATATCGATCCATTGTTCCAAGCGACCAATAAATATCGCGAAATGATTATCGGCCCGCAGAGCATATAGAAAGCAGCGGCGAGGGCCCGATCTTAAAGGACGATCGCGACTTGCTGCTGCTGTTGTTGCTGCTTCTCCGGCTATTGCTTCTGCTGCGGTCGTGTATGATTTTACATTCGGCCTGTGGCTGATTACTTTGCATTCCGTCGTCGATTATGCGGAATCGAGTGCTGGGAGTTTCGTCATTTCTCGTACTGCGTCTTTGTATTTTCTTTTTGTTAATACGGTTATTGCATTGTTTTACGAGTGGTTGAGAAGATCTTTTTTGTTCAGGTACGAATTGAACATACGGTCGGTTTGTATAAATATGTTTTAGCAGAGTTTTTTCAACTTGTACTTGAATAAAATTAATATTTATACAAATCGAGAGCTCCTGAAAATTCTTTAATTAAGTATAGCTAAATTATTTTGTATATTTTAAAATTTATATTGCACACGTATCGCATATGCGATTGGAAAACATTGTACTCTATATTAAATATTGTAGAAAAACGTATCTTTTGTGAAATTTTCAATCAATAATCCGAAAGAGTGAAATACTATTTGTTGTTATATCAATATCTGTTGCTATTATAAAATAGAGGAGATATACATGTATTTTGATGCGTTTTATCTATTCTAAATTATACTTAAAATCTATTTTTACATGTAAACACAATTTTGATCATTAAACAGTATTGAAACTTAGGAACAATAAGTAAATCATTTCTTAATTTTTAGTATCATTTAATATGAAGGGGTTTAATAAACGTGTTTAAATTTAAATCACTAATTTCAAAAATATATAAAATAGTTCTAAGTATCAACTACTTAAATTCGAAAGTCAATTTTTTTATGATAAAAACAAATAAATCCATAAAAAATTGATCGCCAACAAAACTGTTAGTTATCCAATCACACGACGCATAAAAAAACTTTTCCGTACATTGCAGTAAATTATTTCCACGAGAAGAAATAAGAAAGTTTAGTATTTATAAATAAGATAAAGTCAAAATATATTGAAGCTACGTTAAAAACTCAAGGATTTCTGAAGATAAAGGTTTACCGTATTGCATTCGAGTACGTAAAATAACACAAATAATCTCCGAGCTCCGAATACAAAGCAGACTCTACCTACTACTTATTAAAATTAGAATTTCAAACTTGTACATTCCAGAGTCTCCTACATCGTAAACCAGAATGAGAAATTTGAAGAAACGCTATGCGGTAATTCTTTCAAGGGAAGCTGGTACAAGCCTAAATTAAGCGATTTTGAGTTCAAATGAATCATTATGGTAGCTCTACTTTAATAACGCGCGACACGAAGAATGTCAGACGCCTTTCTTAAAGCAGCGTACGCACGCAATGGGAAAATCGATGGAATTGTTTAAGAGTCTTAATGTCGCTGCGATACAAATTGCGAATAAATAAATATTTAATTAATGCAGCACTTGCAACGTATAATAGGAAGAGCACTTTCATACCATGGACTTTGTTATTTATTGAACAAAACTTGATACACTATTTGTATTTTAATAATTTCAATTGTCTAAACTGATCTTAAAACTTATGGAATATAATATTTCAGAACGATTGCATGTCTACAGCGGGATTTCGTGCAAAGATTCATCCGGAGAGTATACCGACTGCACAACTGACACAGACAGCGCCATCTCTTGTAATAAGCGCACACTCTCGCCTTATCCAGTGATACTCAATTTGGGGATACTTTTAAATTTACAAAGCAGAATAAAACAGTTTATAAATACTGCAAATCATTGGAATTGCGTTTTGACCTGACTAGTTTCATCGTTGGTCTACCATTTGTTAAACATCTCTGCATACAAATCGCGTCTCGCCATATAGAAATAATTGCGAGTTTTCGCTTTTATTCGAATGAAAACGTGCTTGTTTTAATTAAAAACAACATTTTCCGGCGGGGGAAAGAGAAGTTAATAATTAACCTAACGAAGCTTTTTAAATTTAATGACTACTTTGATCAAAGCAAGTGATTTCCGTAGTATTTATGAGGAAAGAAATCCCCGGGCGACTATAGCGACGTCCCATTGTAGCTTTCTTCCACTTTATCGATATTAGCATAGAAAAGCAGTTTACAATATCGTTAGACGCTGCGAAAGTACACACCTGGGTACTCTAAAGGGTATCTGTCACCGTATAAAATTGAACCTTTAAATTACCAAAGAATCTTTATGGCCTGCAGTATCTAAAGCTGCTCTCTCTCGCAAAACATTTTCTAATATTTTCATGCTTCCACGATAAATTCCAAAAACTACAACTTGCACAACTTCGGATGTTCGAATCCGCTTCGACAATCGCTAATGCTTCTTTATGTTTCTCGCGTTAACAAATCTAAACGTACATTTGATAGTATTTTTACGAAATTGATCCGGAATATTTTTACAAAGGGAGGAAAAAAATTCGGAAAGGAATTTAATGAGTGAAAAGGACTTTTTTCTGACAGTCGGCGATCGAATAAAAATGTAAAGACAGCCGTCGAAATGCGTACAGCGGCAAAGGAACAAGAGAAAGGAGAAGAGGAGAAAGAGTGCAAAGCCCTATTGAAAGCGAACGGAAGGTAACACTCGAGATCGCTGCCGAAGAAAGAGCGAGAGGGATAACTCACGAGACTCCACTAAATCCATATAAATTGTCGTATTGTTGGAAGGCCGAAGCGCATACCAATTCGACGATGCCTACATCTCTCGCAAAATCTTCGAAAAAAGCGGACTTCTATATATACGCCGGGGATACTTGGAGCTCCACTCTCTTCATCTCTCTTTCTGTCGCTCTTTGCGGCTTCGATGCTCCTTACCGAGGATTAAGAAAGGGGCGATCCCCCGATTTTTTCCAGGATTAGCGTGGGGTCGATCGAGTTCGGTGACGTTGATTCTTGATTCTTATGAAAAAAACATGTCTCTTTGTGTGCGACTCTCTTGCCGAAGTAAAAGAAACCGTTTCAAATGGATACGAAGATTAATCTTTTTCTTTTTTCAATCGCTGCTTATTTCGGATAGGAAATGTTTCGTTAAAATTAGAGCGATATTTTTAGGAAAAACTTTGTAATTAGCTTTACGTCATCTACATTTTTGTCGCTCATGCTTATACAATCCTATTATAAAAATCTACAGAGTTTAAAATGCTCAGAAGACTGACTAATCATGTAGCCGTGCCAAATAACAAGTTCTCTACTTGCAAACAAATGTTTTCTCCAATATTATTGTACTTAATTTAATGTTCAAACAGTTATATAAATATGAAAAATATAATCTGACGATACCTGGTAGAATATTAAAATTGGAAGGATTTATTTGTTATGAAAAGTTATAGTGTGTATTCCTACCTTTTCAATGCTCCATTTAACAGTAACCTTTGTTCTGGTTTGTATAAGCAATAGTCTTATTATTTCTTACTTTTCTACTTACATTGTTTCTTAGTCCATTTAGTCTGAAACCAATATATTTGTAATTTTTTAAATCTTAATAAATATAAGGCTTTAAGAAAATCATTATACAATAATAATATAAGATAACATTTTATGGACAGAAAACTAAGCTAGAACATGACTCATGGGATTTCTCGTTTTTAAAATCTTATAAAAAGCTACCGTTGAACCTCAGCAGCTCACAGAAATATTCTTGTATATTGCGCTTAATCGGCCAATGAGCTCGGGGGTAAACGTTATTTATCGAAATCGCATCTACAGCAAGCATCCATAAATTACTCAATTCCTCGTTGATTGTCGAGTGACGTTTTTGCACTGACGAAGTCACAATTCTTCAATACAGTACAATACATAATACCGTCGCAGAAATTCGAAACGTATGGTTGCGCAGAAATGCAAAATAAAACGAAGCGAGCGAGCAATAAAGGTTTTTAATCTCTTCCTTAATAAAAAACAAAAAAAAAATAAGAAGCAGAAGCAGTCGCTCAGTTATGTGTAAGCACAAGGAAGAAAAAGATACAGTGGCGTTCGAAAGTATCGAAGCAGAAAGCGACGCAGAAGGCAATCGGCTTAACCTGCCGCAGAAATATGTATATAATATAAAAAATGCAGATATTTATGAGGGTCGTGACATAGAGGGTTAATCTTCGACGTGATCGCAATTTATTGTCCTCCCTCGCTAAGTCATCCAGTCGATGTCGTCGAGTATTTAGTGTTTGGACTCCAGGGCATTACCTGCTCTCGAGTCAATTAAATTTTTAAGACGTGCAGCGTTTCGCGGCAGAGACTTCTTTTAACAAAGAAATCAGATGTTTATAAAATATTGAGAAAGTAATGGTTATTAAGTGAAAATCGTACGGAAATAAAAAATCAAATAAATAAGTGCAGTTTTGTGCTTGAAAATTCGATCTTAGTGCTTTCAGCAATTTTAATGTTGAATAATAAACATAAAAAATATTTTCATATTTTTATTAAAATTAATTATATAAAAAATGATACAGTTCAAAAGCATCATTATACTTAAGGTAGTTCTTGCGCTACTGTATTAGTCAAAACAAAACTTTGTAATAAATAACTAAAAGTATAAAACTTTTTCTGTATTAAAATTCAAAATATTAGAAAAGGTAAATTTTAGTTATTATGTTATATTATAAAATTGAAAAATAAGCAAAAATTGTACTCTCGTACAATTTAACCGAACGTACAACATAATTTCGAAAATGTCCTCTTATGCAATCTATCAAAAACACTTCTGTAATCTAAGCTTTCCTCAATATACTTGAATATAGCAGCAAAAATGGAGATGGTCACATCGGTCGATGTGATAAATCGATGACATTTAGAATGATATTACTTCGTAATTAGGTGGTCAGAAATTCCAAAATAAAATCAGGCGTTTTATTATAGTCTACGCTTGTTTCGTCTTAAATTTCAAGTATTTACAAATACTCGTTCTCTTACAACAACCGAAGAAAGATGTCTTTCACGTGCCGTCACCATTACTTCAATGTTAGAGTTTAGTAAATTTGCAAATTTTAACAGACAATATTGCGGAAACGAGGTAATCAATCAATCCAGAATTTTGCATACATTCTCGTTCCCATCTATTTTAATTATGCACTAAATTTCATACAATTTACAATACACCTTCGATTTAGGGATGAACTACCTTAACTAATTGATGCACCGACGAAACATTATAGTAGTATTTCTATTCGAGTTTGATTAAAAGATCTTGCTATCTTACAAGAAAAATAATAAATGCTTTTTAATCATAAATTTTATACTATTATAAGTAGTGGAGAGAATAGATAAAATTTAAAATTATTTAAATAAGCAGCGAATCGATTGGATCGTTCGCAAGCATGAAAAGTTACATAACAAACTAGAGCCATTGAAAAATGCCGGGTCATTAAAATGCCCTTGATAAAGCACCGCTGACCCGAGCGGCCGACAAGGATCGCATTTTTATCGTGTAGCGCAATTTTGAATTTCCAACTTTTACCTCCGTCTTCTTTATCACCCGCGCGAGATCTTCACGTCCGATCAATTTTGAAAATCTCCAGAGCCTCGTGCGCGCTTGCACCTACATATATATATATACGTGTGTGAGTGTGTGTGTGTGTGTGCGCCCTTCCGTCGCCTTGGCAAAATGGTAACAGAATATGAAAGCGCTTCTCTACGGACTAGGAAAAAGCTACGTTTTCTACGTGCACGTGAGGACCCCTGTAAGCGAGCGAGAAAGAGAGTCGCGCGCCTCTCTCTTTCTCTCGCAACTCGCCTCGTGATAAATAGCAAAAGATTTGCAAAATATATCGCGGCTGTAACGTCCTGGGTACCGCAGCGACTGCTTTGCCCCCTTACAGCCCCGCGCGCTCGCAACTTGCGCAGGGAGAGTACCGAGCCATTCGCCGAGCAATAAAAAAAGGCGCAAGAAAAAGGAGGAGGAGGAGGAGGAGGTAGAGGAGAAAGAGAAAAAGAGCAGGAGAGAGAAAAGTGGCGAGTGTGTAGGTAAGAGGTAAAAATACCGAAAACATCGCTCTCGCGCGCATGTCGTGTCTTACGGATTCCTTCGGCACTTCCCTCTCTCTCTCTCTCTCTCCCTTTCTCTCGAATATGGAGATAACGTGTTTCTTCTTTTCGCTGATTTTAGAGGAAAACGATAAATTTATTTTTATCGCTCCCACTCAACTCGGGGAAAAAAAAAATTCTTAGCTCCAGTCGCTGCGCGCGGGCACCTCCGAGTGCAGAAAAATTCTTTTGATATACGCCCGGCTAGTGTGCGTGTGTATGTACATAGGAAAAGGGAAATGCCGAGTGTCCCGCGAGGGAAAAGTGGAGGGGCGAGAGAAAGAAAGAGAGAGAGAAAGAGAGAGAGAGAGCACATAGTGTATCCTTGGCAAAGCTCGTAAATAACCGAATGTACGACTATGCATCACCGGCAAATTCGGATCCGCATTGTTATTCGACGTACGTCTCGATCCGGTATATACCGAGTCGTTCGTTTATTCCGAGGAACGCGATGGCTTATTTCTGGGGGATTTGGCCCGCACAGAGTTCAAAAATTGTGCTCTGCAGTGCACGCGGATATATACATATATATAGGAGAAGAAGCGCCGCGCTGCCGCCCAATATATATCGCAAGCCCTCGTCCACGCTTTATATTGTGTTTTGAGCGTCGAAATCGGCTAAACCGGTTTTCGAGTCGCGCCGCGTGTATGTATATGCCGCGCGTCGTGACTTTTAAATTCGCACTGTAAATACATATATACGCGAATGCGTATGGACGTAATGAAATATCACGGGGCAGCAGGTTATTTATTGCGATGCGATTGGTATTATTTTGAATTACGATCATTAGCTGCTAATATATCAATATATCTGCATTATGCCGTGACAAATTATGGCCTTATCAATAAAAATAAAATGAAAGCGCGCGAGCATTTCGGACTGCGGTGCACTGTGCACGTGTAGTGCCGGCTTTGGAGAACACCTTTATTCCCCTTTTTCCCCCCTTGCAGAAAATATTTTATTATTACGCTCGGCATTATTATAAGTAAGTCGTAAAAATCTTTTATTTAAATCATGCCCGAGAGCTTTTCGGGTAGTTTCCGCACAAACGTATAGACAGTTTAGCGATATTTAATTTTACAGCCGCGACTTAATTTACGCGGTCATAAACTTTGATGTCGCTAATTTTATAGATTCCTCGAGTGGTACTGCTAAAACAAAATATTTATGTTGATGTGCGTAAGAATCTAAATGTCCATAATCGGCTCGTGCGCGCGGGGATATGCGCGAGATCCTTAAACTTACAGGTTCTTAGGCTGCATTCAACATTTATATTTGTAATAATTGAGCACATATGTTGTTTTCAAGCACCGCCGGGGGAAAAAAATACTCTTTCACGATAAAATGTCCGTAATCCTATCTTAGCGAAGGTATACTCCGAGATTCTTTTTGAAACCACTTACACATCGTGTGCACTTTTTAAAATCAAACGCCTTTTAATTAAGCTGTACAGTTTGTACTAAAAGCAATCAATTGGAAAAGCTTGGAGTAACTAATTAATTAGACACAAGCTCGAAATAACAAAACTTCTTTATTGAAATAAATAAAGCCTGGTGGAAATAAAATTGAGTTTTAAACTAGAATTTGATTGTAGGCTGGCGGCAAAAACTAGTTTGATTTTTATGTAGCAAAAAGATGCTTGAATAATAAAAGTTTAGTTAATCCCGGCTGTTGCAAGCTTTAATTTATATAAAAGCATTGAAAAAAAAAATAAAGATGACTACTTATTAGTGAAGTATATTGAAGTTTGAGCCAATTACTGAAATAATTCTTTTTTAATACGCAAATATTTTTCTCATGATGTTATTTCAATGTACAGCTAGTGACATTTATAAGACCATCATCCACATCTATCAAATAAATAACCTCATCCACATCAAATGACTCAAGAATCCGCAACTGCACGAAAATCGTTTTTCCAAAAAATCTCTTAGCAGCTCTCATGAAAAATCCGTCCTACAAGCGAAAGAGATCGCCACCGGGATATCCTGAAGCTTAGCGCTAGCTCCCAAAGAGCTGCTGTCCTTTACATCGTCGCTGCATCAGCTGACAGGCCTCGCCGTATACATGTAGCAGCAGTACCTCGAAGGGATCGCGCCCGCTTCGTTCGCGATAGCACGGCGCACACCAGCTCCGTTTGTAAAATGCAAAATTCGTAATGCATCTTTGCAAAAGTGGAATAAGCCGGGCACTTGGCTGCCGCTGTATAGCAGCAGCAGCAGCAGTAGTAGTACGGAGAAGAGGGAACAACCCGCGTGTATACGGTTATGTGACTCATTTATCAGAACAGATATTATTGCGCCATCTCTCTCTCTCCCTCTCTCTCTCTCACTCTCTCTCTCTCTCTCTCTCTTTCTCGCAGAGAACTCTAGGCGCATTTTTCGTATACGCGGCATTTGTACGTGGCACCGCGAATATAATATAGGGAGGTAATAATACAAGCGAGCGTATACACATGCACTTCGGTAGACGTGTGCTCTCGCGACGATTCATCGCCTGTGCTTGACTATATGTATAGGTACGAGTACGTGTGCGTTGAATGCGCGTGTGAAACCCCGTGGCGAGCGCCTATTAGGTCACGTATGGTGGTCTTTTCTGCACATTATACCGTTTAAAATTTATCTCACACATTTTGTCGATTGCTCTTCAATCGGCATTTTTTGCAAGGTTCTTTCTTTTTATTATCGTTGCTCGTCGTGGGAAGTTCATGCAGTGCTCTCATCAATCGGGCAAATCCGTGAACAGGATGTCGCAGTTTCTTCAATTTATAATTGCATTCATAACTGGTTATTCCAGCTGTAAAGCGACGAATAATAATAATTGTGTTTTATAGTCCATCGAGTCCAAATTATATAGAATAATCAATTGGCTCTCGATGTGAGTAAAGGCCGCTCGTAAACATCGGGAACTAACTCACCCGAAACCGGAATAAAAAGCCGAGAATACATTTATCGCGGTTATTAAACTAAATTTACGGCCGTGAATCGCGCTTTTATTTGCTCGAACGGTGACTCATTACCAATAATCGAGACTCTTCTATAAACTGCAGCATTCTGGGTGGAAAAAATAAAAGCATGTACGACACGAGGAAGGCCGTAGAAAAGTCAGCGGCACGTAGGAGTATAAAATCCATCGCGTAGGCCAAGCCTCGCAATCTCCCGTAAAATCGTCGTCCTTATATCCGCGGCTGCTGCGGCTGCTGCTGCTGCTGCGCAAAGACAGAGAAAGAGAGAAGCGCCTCCAAGAATATTCTCTTCGGCAAATTTTTCCGTTTTACCCCACAGCTGCCATACGTTTTATATATACCGTGTGCAGGGCGCACGTAAGTAAAAAGGAGCAGAGGAAAAAAAGAGAAGCGCCTGCACAGCAGCAACAGCAGCAGTAGCGTCAGGATTGGGCCAAAGGGCTGCCGGTGTCCCAGCTCGCTCGTCAAAGCTTAATACATTTACAGCTAGCGCTCCGGCTTCCTTCGAGTGCGCGGCGCCTCTCTCTCTCTCCATCTCTGTCCTACGCCGTATACAGATATACACATATACAGGATTCACGGCTCGCGACGGCGGCAGCGGCGGTTCAGGACGCGGACTGTATCACGTTTGCGCATGTGATCATCGCTTATGAGTGTGTCTGCAGTGTGTGTAGTCACTGTAGCGGTGTGCGGCCTGTGTATCTAAGTAGAAGAAAGATGGCTCGGCTCGTCCGTCCCCAGCGGCTAACCCCCTGATATATCGTTTACGTGTCTCGGCGTGCATACGTCGTTTGGGACACATGCCTTCTCTCTCTCGCTCTCTCTCTCTCTCTCTCTCTCTCTCTCTCTCTCTTTCTCTCTCTCTCTCCTCTCCTCCTCTCCTACTCACTACTTCTCGACGCTTTTCGCGCGCATCTCTGTGTTTGTGTGCATAGTTGACGCACACGAAAGAGCGAAAGGCCGCCGCCGCCGCCAGCAAGAGGAGCTGCCAGGAAGTCGCGGATCCCTATTTTACACATTCACGGGGCGAAGGCGAGAGATGATGCTCCCCGCGCCTCTGTATGTGTGCGTCCATGTGTGTGTGTGTGTGGGTCTGCGTGTGGAGCAGCCTCGGAGAAAAGAACCTTATACGGCGGCAGATGCTTCGATGCGCTGCAACTCCTCCTTTATTGCGCCCGGCGCCAAACAAAATACGTGCTTGCGCGGCAGAGCAGTTATGGTCCCTTTCGCGCTGGAATTCTCAAAGGTAGCTCGAGTTTGTCGCGGCGTGGTTCGTCTGAATTATTGACATATGCCCACTAGCTCGAGATGAGCGCAGGAATTTAGGGATTGAACGAAATGACGACGATCTAATGCGATGTATTCGAAGAACTCCGCGTATAAGCGGCTTATAGAGTATTTGTCTCTAAATCAAATAACTTGGGGCTATTTGTAACCATTAAGCGAAACGGTTAAGTGTCCAATGCGTTTGACAGCTATTAATAGCGACTACACGGAGGTCTACACGTTCGCCTCCCTCGACAAGCGCATTATTCCCGCGGTAATCATAGGTATTTTAGAAATGTACGAGCGCGGCGCGAGGTGTATAGAGACGAATTGGAAAAGGCTTTAAATTCGCCTGGCGCGCGCACGAGCGATCAAGCGCCAAGCGAGATCTGAAAGATTGCGAGGGAAGACTTGGAAATGCATCTTCGCTGTTACTCTTGTTCTACACGGACTGTCTTCGCAGTCCCTCCTCGAAGAGGTCGATAGGCATAAATCCTCGCCAGATACATCGCGAAAAATGCGCGATACAAACTTTTCCAACTCCGATACTCGCGGAAAGTATATAAAACCGCTTACGAAATAAGCCGCGTGCGCGAGAAAAAAGAAAAAAGGCACGTCTCTCTCTCTCTCTCTCTTTGTCTGTCGAGCACGCAGGGCGTATAATAAGAAGATAAGAATTAAGAGCACTCTAAATCGTTTTGTTTGTTCTGAAACGTAAATTGCAGCTGAATCGTATGCCCTGTGCGAGTATAAATATTATATAGAGATAAATAAATGATCCATATATCTACGCGTGGAGATTTCGCACGCGCGGTCTTAACTCCGCGGAGAGAGAGAGAGAGAGAGAGAGAAAGGGTGAGCGCGCGGAGCTTAGCCATAATCTGAAATATATTGGCGCTCGGTGTTTGTCCACATCTTGTTGACCGGCATTATAAATCGGCGAAGCGTAGGCATTCGTCCGTGGACATTAGTCAAAGACCCGGGTATAATGTCGTGCGCGATAATGCGCGACTGATATCGCACCGTGTGCTAGCCTCTCGTGCTCTCGTGCTCTCTCTTTCCCTTACGTCGCTTTATATACCTGCGAAGTTACAGAAACGAACGGAGAAAGGGAGAGGGACTGGCTATAACCCATGTCCGCCGCCATACCACCAACGATTTCTCCCGGCACTCCAAAGCGAGAAAGAGGGAGAACGAAAAATACTTACACTTTTCTGATAATACCGAATCGTTCAATCTTTCGCCTGTTCCTTAGCTCCTCAAGGATATTGAAATGCATTTACAGACTCTTTAACAGATTAATGCTAATTAAGGATAAGATTTGGACCAAGCCCTATTAATATTGCTCGAGGAATGGCTTGTATAGTTGATACAGCCAAATGAACTTTTAGCAATGCGTTTTAATGTGGATCGTGAGACTTTATTTTACGATTAATTCAGTGTTGAATATTTTTAAAAAATAAGACGAAAATAGTACTTCAATATAATATAGGTTTTAGTACAATATCTAATTATGGGTTTGATTAAGCAAAGATGAAATATTTTTACGAAATTTTTAAAGAAATCTAATGGGTAATTAAAGTTGAAAAATTCGTGTATTCATTTGGAATATTGTACTAACTCTCCTCTGTAAAAAAACATGATAGCAAGTACGCCTGATGCTGCGTAGCTTAGAATTTCTTGCAGTCTTTCTTGAACATGATCATTGATTTCCTTAATTTTCTGATTTTAATGAATACACGCTTAAGCCGAGCATTATTCGAATTATAGTCTTCGGTTAAATGCTCTATACGTTGCTTCAATTTGTTTATTTGACCCATCATCAGCATCAATTCTTCAAACTGGATATTGGAAGGCTCAATTGTCAGAGCAGCCTCTATTTTATCCATTTCAATGTTTGTCTCCTCCTCTGCCTTCTCAACCTTAGCCATCAGTATCCTTAAAAACTTCAACTCCTTCTTAACGTCCAAGAGATCCATTTCGTATCTATTATAGAATTCTTCGTCTGAATTAGTGGACTTCATTACCGATAACACTTTGTGACTACCTGAAAAGATAAAAAAAAATCTGTCAAATGTGTATGTATCGATATACGTTTTATGCAGTAAAAAATCTTTTATTTCTGGTAACTCGCACCAGTATCTTTAAAAAAGAAAAACGAAATGCCCGAACTGTGTGATTGTTAATCCCGAACTTAATCTAAGTTAACTGTTTGTGGGGTATAGTTTGGAAATAAATAACACTTTCTATAAATGATAGAAGAAACATTCTTTCAAAAAAGTAAAGAAAAGATCACCGTTGAGAAGCAACACATAAGCTCGATCACAGAATGTGGTGATCGAGTGTTCGCTTAGAACTGAACACGCATTTGGGTGACAAGAGACTCCTGAGTTCATCCCATTGCTTTCTCAGCCACCCTTCTATATAATAAAAAATATAGAAATTATAATTTTATTAGTCAATGTAAGTGTACAGAGGGAGGAAATATTTTCGCAAATTCTGATGTCTATAGCTCGTATACACATTCAAGGATCAGTTTTGTATGCGTAAGTCACCAGGGTCATAAAATAGGGTCAGATAAATAATGACCATATGGCAATTATTAAAGGGAGACAATTAGAATATTTTTTTATTTTCTCTAAAACACTAACGTGATAAATAAAATTACCTGGTTGGCTAATTAATAATAAGAAAACTTGCATTTTTTCAGATTTATGCTCTTTTCTGCCTAGCGATCCGAAAGTACTACTTTCCCGGCCGGGGCCGGTTTGAGACAGGGTAATTTCGGCCTCGCTAATCGGAAAAATAGTATACACACCATGGGAAGTAAATAAGATCGCATATTTGTCATGCGATTTACATGCGGTCTGAGACCATTCTTACTTTTCCTCCCTAGGTGTGTAATATACTATTTGTAGACAAAAAAAAATTATTTATGTTCGAGTGTTCTCGAAAATTTTCTCACGTGGCACACAAACAGTGTACAGGCGTAAAAAAGTTATAAAAAACATTAGCATTTAACTGTAGGAGATGAAAATGATCATGTAAAATAAAAAACTATTTTATTTAGAAATGAAGGAAATATGGTTCCAAAAATTAAGAAAAATTATTACAAGTAAAATTTGCAAATGTGATTTAAGTTTAACTGTCTCGACCCATTTGACTCTATCTGTAATGAGCACAAGAGATCGAGATAGCAAAATATTTTTATCTCTCTTAGATCCTATAAAGATTATGAAAAAAGTCCGGAGTATGTTTTTCCTATTGATAAACTATAATGCCGAGGACTCGTTGAAGGTATACATTAATAGGAACATGTACCCTAGAATCTGGCGGGGGGAGACGAGGCAAGAGCAGCACTGCGCAGAGCCTCGGACGAGTTGGCTGCTTCGGCACACACACACACACACACACACACACTCACAAACGCATGTGCGAGTGGCTCTGACCGACTGTGCCACCACACGGAATCGTGGCTCTTTTACGCGCCCCGCTCTTTTCTCTCTCTCTCTCTCTCTCTCTCTCTCTCTCTCTCTCTCTCTCTCTCTCTCTCTCTCTCTCTCTCTCTCTCTCTCTCTCGATCTCCTGGAGTATTCGCAGACCGCTGCAGTAATGCACTTATAAATCAGGTTCAGCCGCGGACCACCATAAAGCATTGCTATGTTTCGATGTCCGTAGGCATTCCTCGGCCCGGCCGTTCGCGCCTTTCATTCACTCGCACGTCGTTCTCGAGCGCACGCACACTTTTTCTCTCTCTCTCTCTCACTCTCACTCACACACAATCACACTCAGAACCTGCACACACGCATACACACGTACAGCAGCGGGCGTGAGAGAACTTGTCGCCCCACAACGATAATGCTTTATTTGTCGCGCACGCGAGATATGTTCCGGTTTCTCTCGAGCCTCTCTGTCTCTCT
>UELV01156494.1:0-13609 GCA_900490015.1 Megastigmus stigmatizans
AATAAACTATGATATTCTCTGTAATCCAATGCGAAAATAATTCTGAATTTTACGAAGTACGAAATTGTAAATGGTGAAAAAATTGAGATTAATTTCAGCTCAGGCTTGTAATGATGGCAATTTAAAGCCATTATGTAAATTCAATTACCTTCTTAAAGCATTACAGAACAGTGAGTTACGACGGAACAGCGTGTATATGCATCAAAATAAAAAAAAAGGAAAGGAAAGCTCGTATAATTGGAGTCAAAGGAATCAATAAAGGTCGCGATGAGAAAAAAGGAGAATTTAGCGAAGATTCCATCTCGTAAAGATAAGAGCGTTCGAGCCAACTAATTTCGCGGTATGGCAATTTTATCGAGCGTAACCGTCGCCATATTCTCGTAAAGTCAGAAAATGAATTCGGCGAGGTTCGGGATGCAACGGAACGAGAGGCGAAAGGGAAAGGAAGAAAGAAGTAACGTGGAAAGGAACTTTATTAAGAGTCGCGACTTATTCGCCGATGATTTTTTTTCACACTTTTGAGCAGAAGTGAAATCAGAGGCAAATAAAGATTCGCGAATAAAAGTTTAAGGTGACGTTTACTTTCACGCGATGCAACGAGCTGAATAAAGCTAAAATTATTTGTTTCGTATCTTATGGAAATGAAAAGTAACATTTTCGCAATGATCTACGTAATGCAATGTTTAATCATCTTCCTTTGAAAAGTACAGGCCTTTTCAAATATTTCATTTGTTCTGCACGCGATTTATGTTGAATCTGCAATTCAAGCTATTAATTATTTTACTGGATAATATACGGAAAAATACTTTTTCAATTCAAGATAAAGTAATCCTAATAGAATCATTTTTAACTCAAAAAGGGCTTTTAGTTAAGCACCACGCTCGAGCTTACTTTTCTCTGAATTTTTGCGTGCACGAACCTTCCCAAGATCCGATAAACGTGTGCGAGTTATTTACACGTCAGACGTCGGACAACAATTAAGATTTCAAGAGAAAAAAGTGCCAATTTGTTGCAGCAGTATAACGCGAAAATACCCAAGGCGCCCAGCATCAAAAAGAAGAGGCTAATGACGTCGGTAAAACAGCGACCCAAGCATCCACTCAGGAGATAAATAAAAAGGAGAGAAGAAGAAGAAGAAGGGGTTTAGTAGTATTAGACATCACGTGATAAAGTCTTTCTTATCGCGTGCGCACGAATGAGAAGGAGAGAGAGAGAGAAAGAAAAAAAGGGCCAAGTCCCGCGAGGTTCGCAAGGAACGAGGCATAAAAATGCGAGGAACGCGACGCAGGAACGTGACCGAGGAGAAACGAGCTGCTGTTACTTTGCGATGAGAAGCGAGAGAGAATGTTGTGCCTTAAATATTGATAAAACTATGATGAAATTGCCACCGTCTGCTCGTCCGTTTCGCGCGAGCTGGAATGGCGTGACCCATATTTTCGTTGGGGGGGCAGACGATGCGAAAGTTTTCATGAAAACGCCGTAAATGAAACGGATATTTTTTATTCCTAAGCTCTGAGATATGCTGTGCCAGTCTCGTCTTCTTTTACGGCGCCCTTGCGATTAGAATTGATTTTTAAATTTTATTACCCCGCTTGACGAGCCCTTATACAGTCACCTGTTCATTTTAATTATAGACAAAGTTAGGCTGCGTTTGGCTGCTGCAAGAAAAGTCAGATCATTTTTATGCATTCTTTTGAATCCATGTTGTTTTTCTTTCAAGACTGAGAAAAAGGTCTTTGTTTATTTTTACGAAGGAATTAATTGCACGTCCTGGTCGAGCAGGTACAAAAGTAACGTGAAATCAAAGGATGGAAAGAGCTCAGGTTATACCTCGTTGTTTTATTCTTTTTCAGTCGGTGCACAGCAGCAGCTGCGGACAGTATACATGACGAAATAAACTAAAATTTTCATCACCTGTTTTTATGCTTGATAGCGAGTGTTTTGCCACCCAGTAACTCTGTTAAGAATTAATTCTTGGCTCACAAGAAAGGCCTCACGTGTGCATGCAACATTGCTTGCATATCTGCGCTTATCCCTCCATAAATACATATATATATATATATATATATATATATACGACAGCCGTAAAAATTTGCATTCGAGCTAACGGTTTTGTATATATGTTATATACAGCAAAACTGTGTATCCTGTCGTATTTATTTATGGCACGCGTTCGGTTATATACACGAGGAACTACCAATTTCTTTAAGGCCCCCATTAAACTTTTTATGCTCGCATGCGTAACTGGAGATTTAAGTCGTCCTACGGTTATCAAACTTGGCAAAAAAAAATGAAAAATCCCAAACGTATTTGCAGGAAGGATCGCTTTATTAACTAACCTCTTATCAACTGTAAAAAATATACTAACGAATTGGGTAAGGATCCACGTTAAAAAGTAATGAAAAAAATCATTACTCTGCATCGATGCTTTTTCGTTATGTCATGTTATAGATAATGAAAAGGAAAGAAAAACAAGTTAATTGTTAGAAGCGTATGTGCAAAATTATACAAATACTTGGGTCATATTAGGTTGTGGATAACAATGGTCATTTAAATTTTATGAATTTCTTATGAAACCAACAATTTAATTAGTCAAAACTCGGTTTGTTTCAAAATCAAATCTATAAAATTTCGAAAAGTTACGGTACGCATTTTACATAGGAAGTAATTTGAAAATGTATAGTTGAAAGATAAAATAAGAGGAATGCAAAAAGGAAGGATATTCAGCTTAGGAGGCGAGGAAATTATCATAATAATGGATATTGTTGGGGAGAATACATTAGGTAACTGTTTGTGGCTCGGTTGACCAGCTACGTGATATTATTTCATTCGTTGTTGTGGTTGCAATATCGGTGACAAAAAATAAAACTTATACTTTTGAAGTAGAAGCATCGGTTAATGCCTATTCAAAATCATAATTTTTAGGCAACAAAAAATATTCCAAAGAATACAAAATAACCGACAGTTTTTAAATTATTACATCATTATTTGAAAGGTATAAAATTAATAAAAACTCAAAATATCAAGCTATACGTAAATTGCCAATTACAAAGAAAACAGAATTTTGCCAAAGCTGAAGCGAATACACCTGTACGATCCAAGGGAATTCGTGATACACGACTACAGCGTAGATCCCAGGCATAGGATGAGCAATTAAGGATGAAATTTCGCGATGGAAATTCGGATATACCGAGGTGGTGCTGTTGTCCCGTACCCCAGAGTAAGAACGAGCTTGCAGCAGACGAAGACAGAAGCTTGCCCGGCGACTAGAGCACACACTCGACTTTGAAATTCCTTTGAAAGTTAGTTGTGTGTATGTGCACATGTGTGCAACAGCAGCAGCGGCGGCAGTAAACCGTCCGTGAGCAACTTAGGCTCCACTCTGTCCATTGTTTTGCGTAAGCTCGCTTTGACACGGTGAGCTTGCGACTATATATATATGCGCGTTCCTGGCGCATCGAGTGCTATAAGGAAGCTCGCTGTTGGAAGCTATACGTGGATTTTGTGCGGAGACTCTGGAAAATCGATGGAGTATCGGATGTCGAGGGATTCTTTTTTTGCTGTCGCGGACGAGACCGAAGTTTCGTCGGTTGTTTAATATGGAGAGGTGAACACTGCAGTTGGAACAGACTGTCGGAGACTCTCGTGTTTTTGTTGACGAACTTACAGCTGTGCAGTGAAAGTTTCGACTGGCTCTGTATATTCGCGCTTCGCTATGGGATCCTCGTTACAAGAAGCAATATTATTACTGCCAACTTGTGTTTCACATCACTGATGAAATTAATGATTTTGCTGAACATCGGTGAAATTGTTTTACTAGTTGCGATTACACTTCGATGTTCACTTTTGATAGTTGGAAATATTCGGAGTTTCAAATTATTTGATTCGAATCGTAAGGACCTCTTTTTTTATAATAGTACGTATTGAAGTTAAATGAAAGCAATGGATATGATAAACACATCTGGTATGTAATAAATCACTAAATTTGATCAGCCTATTAAGAACCGTTCTATATCGTATCAAACAAAGAAATGCTTTTATAGCTCAATTTCAATTCAAATGATATCCTACCGATCATTTTTTATGACCATTATAAATTGATTATACAAACTGTACGGAATTAAAAACGATATTTACATAGCATTTATTTTACATTTTATAATACTGTTATATTACTGAATAAGACTGCACTCAGACATTTATTATCTGATTTTCAAGAATTTCAACTGATGCAATTGCCAGCTAGATTTCCACTTAGGCCAGTATAAAAATGCCGACTTGCTGTCGATCGCATTCTCTTTGTAAACAGTTCGTTAAGACTATTGCGCTTTGTATTGCAGTCGATTGCATCCGAAACACGAAATAATTTTTACCAAGGGAAAATCGAAAGCACATCGCGATTAGACATAAATTTCAACGTTATAGGATCCTCGGCTGGTGGTATTCCGTTTGTAAACAACTACTTCGAATGCACACTTTATTGCTTGACGTATAGTACAAAAAGAATATATGCAGACTGTAAACTTTATATCGCGTGCGGAAAATAATGTATTTTTCGACTGCGCTTGCGACACAAAACTTACGTAATCCACTTAAATTCCCGTAAGGAGTTGGTTCTTCGCGCGAAGCCAACACGTCTGAATAATTTACGCCGCTTAGAAAACACATCCTTCGTGGTACATCCTCGGGAAAGTAAGTTTTTTCCCCTTCTTGCCCACAATCTCCATCATTCAGTCCGATAACTACTTAACGCTGTCTCCCCCACCCACTCTCGATATAATTACATTGAACGCGTCGTCTCGTTATAGCCACCAACGCCTCGGCGCACGGCTGTGTATATAGAAAGGCCAGAGTTCAGCGACTCGGCTGTGAAGCTGCGGCGGCGTTTTCATCGCTCTCGAGAGAAAGATTCATACGTCTAAGGATGCGGCGAGAATGGAAATGAAGGAGGTGCGAAAAACATGGATACTACACGTATATCCATATATTGTATGAAAGTTTACGGGCGATTAGGCGTTGAACATGTTTTGACGAATCAAAGGAAGAAGCGTTTATTTATGGCTGTGACCGGTGATGGGGGAGGAAGATGGGGGGAATTTTCTGCTGCTAACGAGTATACTTCGATGCTGAATATTGCGTATCGAAAGTTTTATGTTATACGTGTGCGTGCATTATTATTATTTGTGGGATTTTGAAAAGCATATTTTAAAAAGGTTATTATTTATGGCGGGAAGGCTCGTTAGCATATACCTCCGACAGTTTTGTTTATATTGGATTTACGGTCAAAATGTTTCTCTCAGCGCGAATTTCAGAATTACTTTCTTTTTATTACGTGATAGGAAAGGAAATGGCTGGGTGCAATAAATAAATTTAGTATTATTTTTAATGAAATAACACGCTAAATAGAAATAATTGTTAACGTTCCTTGCTTATAGATATCGTTATATGCATGAATTTAATGTAAATAATATGACATCCAATTTGAATGCACAAAGATAGTATAATTCTTAATGTACAGTAATGGTAAATCCACAGTATTTTCCAGTCAATGAAACTAAGTATCGTGCAATAAAAGATTTGTAAAACACAAAAAAGCCTGCAAAAGTGTGTTTATAGTAAAATTTCTCCTATTTTACGGGTGCGTGCGTGCAATTATGCCAGCTGTGCAATCGAATGATTGATGAATGGCGAATCGACAGTCGAGGAAGAAACGTCATGCAAATATATAGGGAAGGAAAAAGTGTCGGTGCAAAGAAGACGCGAGAGGCTCGATGAAATTCAGCTCCGATGCCAAACAGACGACCGCGACGATAGATGAGAGTTTAACGGGGCGCGACACTATAGCGCGTCAAGCCGTAGGAGATCGATCAACTTCGTTCGGATCTTATGGGGATTAAGCGTTGGATGTATACCTAGGTGCTGCTTTCTTTACGGGCAAATTGACTCTACGGGATTAGAAAATGGCTGAAAAAATCGATTTTAAGTGCTACTATAGAGATGAAGTTAATCGGTTCTTCATTCGTTGTATGATGTGAATAGATAAATATAGAATTAATTACCCTATTCTAATCGAATGCAAAATAAACAAAATAATTTTTATGTCACTTTAATTACTCACGATTACGATGAATAACATTGTGTTGTTTTTGTTCTGTTTGAAATGATGTAAACGTACCTGCAACACAAAGAAAAGAAAACACGTTATTTCGAGTATCGCAATTACACGATATTGTTTGCATTATTGTAAGTTATATGAGTACTCAATAAAATCAGGTATAATCTTAGACGAGATGCATGCAATAATACACTAATTAGTACACCTATTTACTTTCTCCATCCGCAAACTTCTTTATTTACTGTTTATTCGAGCGCACAATTGATAAATCTTCTTTTTGCGCAACGCCGAATAAAATCAATTACACACAGCAGCATTAGGAAATATTAACATTGAGTTTAAAGGGAATTAAACATATAAGCAATAGTTCGTCTAATCAAATCAACATTATCCGCGATGATCAATATCACGATAGAACGAAGGTTTATAATGTGGAAAATGCGCATTAGAAAGGATGACATTAATCATGACACTAAATCCTCAACATAACGAAATGATTCTTCGTTATTCTATGTCGCATTGGAGTTACGCGCACTTGCTTAAAGCATTAAATAAGCAATTTATACGTTTGACGCCGCCAGAATTTTCTCGCGGAATGCATAATAAATAAAATGCATAATTCTCTATTAGCGGGAAGTACGGAATATTCGCCCATCCCACTTTGCGAAATAATTTATAACTACGTCGGCGGGAAAAGTAAGAGTTTTCCGCGTGTGTGGACGCCTTGAAAGTGCGCGTTTTGTATGCGTGCGTAGCTGAGGCTATTGAGATCCATTACTCGCGGCACATACGAGGTAACGGGACAAAGTTATAGGGGGGCAAATAAACGTTCGTGGGTTGATTTTAAAGTGTTCCAATCGCAATGCTGGAAAATCAGTAGCTTTGAATTTTTCCGTGCGAGTAAAAATGCGAGCTTGCCGTTGGATATAAAAATATTGTGCACGAAAATCGCCCAAGGCGCTGGCATTATACTCATTACTGTAAGTGCATTCAATTTGTCGTATAATTACGAGCCCTTGCCGACTTATCTGTATATGTGACTCGGCCGTAAATATATATGCATAGGCTTTTGCGAGAATAAGAGAAGATGAGATAATTAAAGGTAAGAGTAAATGCAGCAAAATCCTTGTAATTATATATACGCGAGCTTATTAAGGGCTGGCGAGGTGAAGCTTCGCGAAATTAACGAGCCCGCGTCTGGAGGCGTCTGCTTTTCAATACACTTTATTTTTTTTTATTCATATAATGTTCAATTAATTTGGCTTTTTGCTTTTTCTTTTTATTCAGTCTTTACAATTTTTTATATTGAATTTCACGCCTCGGGAGCTGATTTTTATTCGGGCTTGTATCTCATACATCCTGTTATGGTTCCAATTTTTAAAATGCCTTTATCGGCGTAAGTGATGAAATTTTTACCCCAAATTTCAATACCGTCACCGACCCAATTGTTCATCAGCATTTACTTTCACGAAATTTGACGCAGAATTTTTAAGTACTCAATAATTAATCCCAAGTTTTTAAAATAAATTCTAGTAATAATAAATGAAATATTTGTTTTATATGGTTGTATGATAATGTCTCAAAATTTTGTCACATTTTATTACTTATTCATTCGCATTTTGAATAAGACTCTCCACAATCATATTTGAAGAAGCTGATTGACAGCACAAATGGATATTAAACTTGGAGCTCGACAAGTTTCCTGATTTCTTGATCCACTCGAAAGCAAAACATTTGAATGATCAATGTCCATTTTCGCAGAACTGAAAATTACAAGCTTTCATGCAGTGGCAAGTGTCCATCACCTCGGTCCCATTACCTCAGCGCAATTTTTCATTCAATATCTGAAACTTTTTCAATTCCTAACCGTTTCTTAGCATCGCTTAATTTTCACCCCGCCGAAGCAGTAAAAGCGCAGCTCCCCGAATTGCCCTTAAAGGTTGAAAAGGCATCTCACTCCAGTCGAAAAGAGTCAAGAAAAAAACAAGGTATCCCAAGCAAGGAGAGTAAGTAGACGCCGGGGAGCTGTACAAGAGGTCGGCAGTAAAACGGGGCCAGAGTGTAATTCCGAATATAACGTCTTTAATTGCACCGACCCGTAGGATCGGCATTATCTTTATGGTAAAAGCCCCGGGTGTAAGAGGGGCGACCAAGTTTCGCGACTAGGACGCGACGACGTCGTTAAAAATACACCGCGGCGAGTTAATTCCGACCGGTGCTGCTGCTGTCGGGCGAGAGAGCAGCTCCAGCTCTAATTGATCGTAATTTTCGCGGTCGTATCCCTCCCCGCGCCCTCGACTCTCCACCCTTTCACTCCGCCATGCAGTTTATATACCAGGCGGTGCCGCCAGTGATTGCTATTGCCGATTGCGTTTCAATTTACCCGTGATTTCGCCTCGCTAGATCCCCCACCATCTCTGCTGCAGCCGTATACTGATTAATCAAGCGGTTTTCGCTTTTCTTCTGTTTACGACTTTTTTTTTATATGGTTAATTGGGGTTTGTGATATTTGGCACAGTTTTAAGGTATTATTGAGTCGTTTAAGATTAACGCAACTTCAATTATAAATTATTTGTAGAAATGATGACTTTTTGATGATAAAATTACTGATTTTGATTTTTCATACAAAAGCAAATGAAACAATCAATAGCGAAAAAACTTTATATTCATTAAAACTTTGTAGCGAGGTATACGTTTTAATTTTATTGTTTACATAGCGAAAGATTATTTCTATATTATACTGGAAACAATGAAAGTGTCGACTTGTAAGTTTCGATGATTGTTCTCTTTATTACTCAATATTAAAATTTTACATCCTTTTTTGCGAGTATGATTCATGTATCTTATTATGTGTTCCATAGCACATTTGAAACGTATCATACTTAAAGCTTAAGAATGAAACGATAATTTTAAAAAGTATTGTGTATTTATATTATTTGAAGAAAAAAATACAAAATCAATTGAATTCTATAAGTTCTTTAAGCATTTATAGTATTTTAAGTGAAGAAATTTGTATGATTTAAAAATTTTAAATAAAACAAAATTATTTTTTAGTTTTATTATAATCATGGATATTATAGAATCTCTTAAAAGTTAAATAATTATAATTGGATTCAATTCCAACACTGTATTATAACTCTGCAATAAAAAGAACAATTCTCACATCGAATTAAGCAATTTACGGAGCCATCAAAACAAGCAACTTAAAAGATTAAATTAATAAATCCAACTAAATCGATGTGTGTCCAAATCTTACCACACAAAACGCAACTCATCCAAATTAAATCCCCACCTCGATCACCACTCAAGCCAATTAAACTCGAAGCCCAGAAGAACACAACAGCGCCAACTCTTGAAAATTACGAATCTTCGACTTCTACTTCTACACTGCACGGCGGATCAAAACAAACGAAGAAACAGGAAATGTTCCTTTCATTGATTCGCGCGCGACAGAAAAGGAGGCCCATATAAGTGAGAGCTCGAGAATGAATTCGTGAAACTACGTCGCGGAGGCGATGGCACGATAAAAAAAAACATACCGCACACTCGATGAAAGTATTCTTGGAATTGATTCTTTTCGCAGTGTTGACTTAACCTTCCATTTATTAATGTTCGCGTACAACCAAGATTCTAGTAGAGCCAAGTAGTTTTTACATAAATATACCGTTATTTTCAAATGTGTTTCTTAAAAAAAAAAGTATTTTCGTTCAAAATTTAACGACACGCTGTCAATATACAATTTTCCTCGCGCCAACTTTACGTTCTACAGTTAGAGTCGCAAAATCTATATTTGGCATCGTTTCATCGATATGTAGCCGATAACTTTGTAGTCATTCACCAGCTGTGCAGCACACACAGACACATGCGGCGAATGTTCTTTTTTTTTTCTTTTTTTTTAAACAGTCCTTAAAGCAGATTTTTGAGGTTGTAAATCAACGTCTCATTCTATTTAAATAAATGCACATAGATTCCAAATCGGAGGTTTGCAATTCGCCCCGAGGGCAATAAAATACTGTCGTGGTGTACGGGAAATTAAAACGAAAATATATCTATGGAGAGAGAGGGAGGAGGGGGGGACTGAGAAATTACGCAAATTTTTTCGCAAAAACTACTTTCTATGAAGCGACAGCCAAGAAGGCATTAATATTTATCGTCGAATTATAAACACAAATCGATTCTTTTATTCGCGAGACGCTTTTAAGCGATAAAACAGGATCAATTTCTCTCTCTCTCTCTCTCTCTCTCTCTCTCTCTCTCTCTTACTCCACGGCCAATCTGATTTGCCTTCACGCTCTCTCGGTCTTTCTCTTTTTTTTTCTTCTGCTGCTTGCTTTTCGCAACTCACGTTACTCGCGATACAATCGATATATCCATCGCAGGTTTTATAAGACGGAAACGGCAAAGGTAAATCGTTGACTTATGCAAAGTTAGCGGGACACCGAGGCGAACGGATAGAGAAAAAAGAAATATTTCTTTTTTTCCGCTGCTCATGTTAGGGTAATCGATGCATTTATTTTTCATTCAACCGCAGCTCTTAGTCTTCTTTTCATTAAGGTTTGCGTGTTTGACTCGGTCGATTGATAAAATTTGCCCTGTTTTTTTTTTATTTATTTATTTCACTGCGTAAGGAAGGTGTAAAAATTGTTTGTGGATCGTGAGAAATATTTTATTCGGACAAGTTCTGAAAAATCAAGAATTATTAAGTTGAAAGCAGATCGGAATTGATTAGAGAAATTCTCGTTTATTATGTGGTTAATCAGCTGTAACGGGATGAATAAGAGAAAAAAGAGGAGATAACCATCAGTTTGGTCGAATAAAAATTTAATTAGTAAGCCAGTAATGCACAACTTATAAGCAATAAAAATCAGATATCTATGCAGTCGATCAGGTTGTAAATTAATTTTCGTAAAATCCTGTAGGAAGATTTACAATATTATAGAATTCTTTGAGCCACTCCACAAAATTTATATTTGCAAAGTTGGGTTTTCCCGGAGTGAGGATACTTAATATTAGGTCTATGTGTAATGATATAGTGGCAAACTTGGAATACATGAGTTTAAGAATAAAAGAAAATAAAAATAAAATCCTATGGTTTTCATAGGATGTTACACACGCAACCGAACGATCGTCGAATTATCGAAAATCTCGCGCGCGCGGCAGCGTCAAAACGATCCCGCTATAATGATCTCATTATGCGCGTGCATGTATTCGCACGAAATATCCGAGTGAACAGGCCGGGCCTGCACGTATATATACAGATATATACGTGTGTATTACCCTAGGATACACGCGCATCCCATTAGACGTAATTGAATTTCGTAACTTGGCGGGCCGAACAGTTTGTTGCAGATTGCGCGCGAACGGCTTCGACTTTAATCGCATAAGAAGATAACTCGATGTGTTTGCGTGTGCGGCGTGTGTTTGACTTCCGTCTATTGGTTGGCGCTGTTTCAATGACGCATGTAGTGTATACGAGCGCGGAGAAAAATTCAAGGGGTTTACTGCATACACGTCATCTCTGTTGTAGTTTTGATTAGTTGAGTCACTGGACAGAACGAATTATGAAAATTTATGGCTCGAAATGATACATAAAGATTTCAAAGCTTAGTGGATAAAGTATCGATACGATGTATAGGTTTAGCGTTTTGTACCTTTTTTTATCCCTTATGGTTACAAATGAGTTTGATTTGTGAAATCTGCATTATTAATAAACTACAGTACTTTTTCAGTTAATTAGGATAGCCATTACGTGCAAATTTTCACTAAAATACGCTATAATAATACCGCATAACCGTCAAAGTTCACCAAAGCCGCCATTAAAATTGTAGAATAGAAAACAAATATTAGCATTCGAAGCGCACGCGATACATCTCTCCGAATCCCGACGAGAGAGAAACAATTTCCCCACGATTTTCCAGGAAAAGGGAAACACTCCGCGCACACACAGACTTGCCGAGGAAAAATCTTCCCACGAATTACGCACTCGAACGTATATATACGAAAAAGAAAAAAAAACCTTATCAGCTCGTCAATGGCAACGTAAATTACTCCACACACACGCGCGTCGTGCTGCAAATAGAAAATCTCTATTCTAATGATCGAACGCACACTTAAACATATATACACATACACACACGTATATATATATATATATATATATCACGCGCACTTACCGTCGCGTTAATTACAACGTGGCGCGCTCGCGGTGGTAAATACAGTATATCCCCATTTTAATTTAATTACACACGGCTCCGTTTTCAAATAAGGCGCCCACGCGCATGCGCACCGCGGCTCTTGTGTGTGTGTGCGTATATAATGTACAAGTGCACATAATACAGTCGGATGCTCTCGCGCGATACGCGCCAACACTTAGAGACATATGTTTCGCATATGTTTATTATGGTTTGATGTGTTTCGTACGTGCGCGGCCGGTCGTAGAAAGTTGGAGAATCTACGCGTGCCGCATCTGTGTTGATCCAAGCGTTGGTCCACACACATAGCATTGACTGCCGAGCTTCGCCGCCTGTAATGGGCTTTTGCATCTTTTTTGCATGCGCTTAACGCACCGAACATTTTTTGCGTAATGCACTATAAACACCGCAGGGATAAAGATTGCGATTCAGAGATATTACATATATGTTTTATATGCAGGAAAAAAAAATTAATGTTATACGGGAAAAGTAGGTAAATAAGTATTATGGCACCGCGATAAGATCTTTCAATGCTTGGTGTTTAGAATTTAGTTTTATTTTTATTCAAATTAAATGCTACGGTGGCTAAGCTGTTACTCGCTATATAACCTGAGTGAAACCAACAGTAACGAAGCGTATTTAATCCATAATATATATTGTTAAATTATCTTGGATTTAAGTCTACCAGTTCATTACTGATAATTTATTGTAAGGAAGCAGATTTTATAAATAAATTCAGCTGAAAATCCTAATTCATCGTTGATTATCAAACGCACTTTGTCCCGCGTACGCAAAACCACTGTAATTAGCAAAAAAAAAAAACATGATTTACTATGAGTAAATAGGAATCATAGCGAATCTTGCTTCACGAAACATATAGAGTTACTAATTTCAGTTAATTTAGAGCAGACGGCAAACAGAACTAGACAGAAAGCTACGTGGTGGTGTTTCCACATGGTTTCGTAACGAGTTCCTTTTAGCCGCATTGTCTTCGATTCATCCAATCACCGTATTCCGTATAGCAGTATACAAACTTCATATACACAACTAAGCCACCTACGAAATGTTAGATTTTGACTGGATACACACGCACACACATACACACACCTTGGAATAGAAATTTCCTATACATATACACATAGTATATGGTAGTCGTACGAAGGTATATACACACACGAGCGTCAACCAATTACAATGAACAATTGCATCCGGCGTATCTGCGTACCTCTCGCGCAATTAACGGTAATTACGCGCAGTCGTGTTATTCGTCTATGCGGCACACACACACACACACACACACACA
>UELV01156501.1:0-44558 GCA_900490015.1 Megastigmus stigmatizans
AATTGTACAACTATTATATCTTTGTTTATTTTACAAACTATATTTCTCCATTACTGACCCACTTTCAGAGATAACATTAATTACTGCACTAAATTATTCTAATTTTTCACATACATTTTTTAAATAACTATGCGTAAAAGCAGAAAAAGTTAGAAATTTACGAAAATTGGATTGATATATATTTAGAAAATTGAACGGTGCATTTTAAATATAAATGTTTGACCAACTTTTGCCTTGCTATTTATCAGTTATCTCACTAGTTCATAAAATATCTTACGAAAAGCTTTGAATAAAGAAACTTGAGAAGTTTCGTATGTCACATAATTACTAATTTACGAGGATAACGCAGTGCGAATAGACGTCGATTATTGCAACTAGATGATTCGGTTAATTTGATGAAATTTAATTCATCCTTTGTCACAGTAAGAATAGAATGTTCGCGATTTACCCTTCATTGCGGGTATTATTGTGAATTTCAACAGCATCTTTATTTCTGACATTTAGTTCAAGCAATGGTACACCTGACCAAAATAAAACTAGGATAAAAGGGCAACGATTTGCAACACCACCGGATCACTAAAGCAACCAAAATTTCCATTCATACTTTTTATACCGCAACAACCTGCAGCCATATATACTAAACTCCCGTGTTCCACGATTGAAAGGTGCATCGAAATGCGACTGTGCATTACGTTAATCAAGCATTCCCCGTATGCACAATCACCAGCAGCTCTCGCAACATATATCAAAGTAGAATATATTGCGCAGGAGCGCACGGAGTATATACATATGCGTAACCTTGCCGATCGTGCAGGCGACGGCGGTGCGAAAGGAGCGACACAGAAGCGAGTGTATAAACCAAAAGGGTTGGGTGAAAGTAAATAACGCGCCTCTCGCCGGCTGAATCTGGTGCTAACTGGATACACAACGATTATTCCTTTTATTTTGTCACCGTTCTCAAAAGGATATTTGCCTATACACACATTCTATTTTACGTGTATATAGACGATTGACTGCTGCCGCAGCCGCGATACTCGCAAACAGGTGAATATGGGATTTAATCCGTTGACCCGATCCTTGCCGCTACCTTTGTGTACATACGTGCGTCCTGATCGATGATGTGACCAATTGAATTCGTACGGTTTTCAATATAGGTGGAAGATTTTGGTGATTATGACTAAAAAATACAGGTCGTTTTAAACAGATGATACTGACTGGGATTAAAATGTGGTTAACAGAACCTAGTTTCTCGTTGTTATCAATGCTCAACAATGTCATCGTGAACTTTTAAGGTTTTGACTATAATAAGCTTTCTAACGAGGATTGATTATGCACAAAGTGGAAATGTTTTCAAGTCATATCGGTACCTCTTATAAATTATATCTAAACAGTGTATGAACTATAATCATAATTCCAGTATGTACATTTTCAAAATATTCTACTACAATTTAAAATAATAAAAGGAGGATGCCTACGGATATAGGTAATTGTGCCCTTTACGGGACCCTTAGTTAATTGTATGATTGTATAGATTAAAAAACAAGAAACATTTTCCAAGAAGAATTAGCTGTTGAGACCAAAGGAAAACTGAGATATGCTTTGCTAAAGTTTAAAAATTAACATGGTTAGCATATCTATAGAGATTAATGTCTGAATGTATTCGGAACTATTCTACTAATCTTGTATGTCCATAGATATACTACCCATGTTAATTTTCAAACTTTAGCAAAGCATATCTCAGTTTCCCTTTGGTCTAGACAGTTAATTTTTTTTGGAAAATGTTCCTTATTTTGTAGTCTATACAATCGTATAGTTAACTAAGGTTCCTCGTGAGGGGCACAATTACCTGTTTCCAATATATTGTTAAAGGCATTTATCTCAATAATACTATAGATATTTGAGGTAGGAAAAGTAAATGGATTTTTATATAAATTAAAGCGATGCAAGGGGGGTTTCAATGTTCAAAAACTTATTTAGTACTTTAGTAGATTTATGAATAAACGGGTTAAAAGAGCTGATACAGGTGTATTTTACATATTTTTATGTTCGGTCTTTTTTAATTACTATTTGCAAGGTTCAACGTTGGTGCACCGTTTCCTTTTCATAATTAAAAAAGATTCTTTGCAAGCAGCTTACCGCTTGCTTACGAAGTTTAATCGATTGCGGGAACGTCATGCCGCTATATTTCCTCGATCTAATTTCATTCATGAGTTTAGAACGATTTTATCCACCTTATCCTCGCAATCTCAGAGCTTCTTGAATTTCTGATAGGTCTTTTGAATTCCTGAGTTGGTTTGGTGAGGAGGAGATGGTTCTTCTTAATTGCATTATCAGTAACGATCTCGTAAATGACTTTCTGCACAATTCTTCACCTGAAAGTTGATTTATTGAACTAAAAATAATGTACAATTTACAATATGTTTAAAATAGAGCCAGTGAATTAAACAGATACTAAACAAATTAAATCGTTTTCTCTATAAGATGCTCTTATAAAATAACGCACTCTATTCACTATAATAACAAAATAAAATCGGGAAAAACCAGAAATTGTATAAAAATATTTTATATAAAGAGTACGCGATTTGCAGTGGTGAAAATTTGTAAGGAAGCTCATCTTACATCCCGTCGGTAAAGTTGCGTTGACACTGACATTGTTGTGCGCAGGAGCGTAACAATTTTCATGATGTCGCTGAGCGCTATATTCCCTCTTCGCGCAATTATCGGCATGAAAATTATGCGTCGGAATGCCGTGCGGCACTACAAAGCGTTAGACGAATCTTTTAGCTCCGATCGCCTGCTTATATATATACTATAATATTATTCAACTTATTACAAACTTAATAGAAAAAAACTTATTACAACATTATTGTTTACAGTCTTGATTATAATAACAGCGGGGAAGCAAAGGATTTTGCACATTAATAAAATCCTTCAAAAGTATTATAATATAACAAAATTTGTGAGTCTAAAAGGTTTCTTTCTTTTATTTCATCTGATGAAGATTAATTTTCTCCATTGAGTAACAAAGAAAAATCATAGAAGTGTCACGTTATAGATAATCCTCCTAAACTTGTGTGACGTCACACCGCATATGTGGTCAATGTTTTTAACATCTTTATTGACTTTGATTAAAGAGGTTTTTCAAAAATTCCAAAAGTTCACAAAGAAATTATGTTGTGATCTACCAAAAAATACTCTTTAAAAAATCTTGTTAGACCCGAATAGCTGATAATAGAATTCGCATGAAAATATATGAAAATCATTTCAAGCTTATACGAATTAAATGTACGTAAGTTGATGGCGGATATTGTAGTATAATAAAAATTTCTCCAGTAACGATACAATGTTTTAAAATATATATATATATATATAAAATATAGGACCTTAGAAAAGTCCAATCTAAATATTTAAACATTTTAAGACCACCTCCCTTAAAATATATTTATCATATCTTATAATTTACATAATAATTTTAGAATAAATATTATACTATGTCAATTTTTTTAACATGAAGTTGACCTATAGAGTCTTGAACTTTTTTTTGAAGATTTATCTTTTAAATGACGTTACCAAAATTAGTCCAGAAGTTTATTTAAAAACAGTTATAACCTCGTTTTACAAAAAAGTGCAGGTTTAATTTTTTTTTAAATCGCGATGTTTCAAAATTGAAAGACTTGCTAATTTCTGATAATTACCAAAAAATCATTGAATTCGAGATATTGCATTTCAAATATTCGGAAACACGTTAAGTTTATCAAAAAGGTTATCAATCTTAAAACTTCAAAATTTCGATTTAAAAAATCGTACGGAATCAAATAAAAAAAGTTATTTAAATTATGCATTTTTTCAGAAAAAGAACTATAACTGTTTTAAATCGACCTCTAGACTAATTTTGATAATTACATTTGAATACATATACAACTTTACACTAATAAAATACTGTGCTCGGGATTGTTATAGGGCGTTTACATAAACAATGTTATCGTGGAAAGTTAAGTAAATAAAACGTCCGTTGAAGACTTGTTGGGTTAAGTAACTATAAGATCTAACTTACGGTTATATCATGTACTAGATGGTCCTTTCTTTTATTTTCAAACAAGTCGATCTGTCACACATTTTGCAAAGTAAATTCGAACTTTAACAGATGACATTGGGTACCCTTGCTTGATAAGAATATATAGTGAAAAGTTCGTCTTATTAGATTTATCTTATCGCAAGGATGATCTTGAAATCTTCATATGTAAGTAAAAAGGTGATATCCACCGCAGTCAAGTAAAACTTTGCTAACAAGCTTGTAAGAGTAAGTATAAGCCACGGCCAGGGAACCAATTTCTGGTCCTCTGATGTGACAATATCCAGATGCTTTTTAAATTTTTCAAAACATCTATCAAAACTGCATTGAACAATTTCTTTTTTTTTTAAATTATCATATATCTTTTTTACAAAACGAGAAAAACAGTACTTTTGACTGCAAACAACTAATTATATTATGCGTCGTTAAAAAGATAAAATTTTTTATGATTCTGGCAAGCGATATGCGATAATTTGCTTCGCTTGGGTAATAATCACATCAAATGAACAATTAACTGACCAAACGTGTCACATACAATGCTTTTGAAACATTGCTGAGATAATTCAAAATGCCCTATTACATTGAATATACATGAGAAACACAGTATTTCAAAACTTTGATTTTATAAGAACATGTAGGATTGCAGATAAATTACATGCAGCCACTTTTATTTTTGTTTATTTAAAGCAAACTAACAGTTATTTTGTTATGAACTTATAGTACATCATCTTTTTTTATTAATTTTTTTAACATCACTTGATTGTACAAATATTTTTTTACATGGAGTATATAGCATAATGGAGAAATAACAGCTGTATCGTTCTTTTAGGATATTTGCGAATTTGAAATACGGAAATTGCATGCCAATAAAAATAGTTGGATCTGTGCATGTTGTGACTTTTGCACAATGTGTTAATTGATATATACGTTTTTAATAGGAAACTTGCATGATTTTCTTTAAGTTCATCCTGAAGAAGTAAACTGCAATGCGACTCGATTGGATCCAGAAAAATCCCTCATCACAGTGTATAATAACCTTCAACGTGAAAGTTTCAAATCACAAAATAGTAATTCTCGAAATCTTGAAGCCTTCTGCCAAATCTTTGAATTACACATATTTACTACAATTACAAAAAATAATTATTTTAATTTAAAAAACATACTTACAACCTTCTCGAGTAAATTCTATAAAAGCATAATTTTCATATGAACTTTTAACTCGATGCTCTAAAAACGCACACAAATGTTACATATTATGTAAATGCTGTAAAAACACAATTTTCTTATGAACTTGTAACTCGATGATACCGTAACGAAAATAACATTAGAAATTTGCTAACAAAAAATGTAAGCTTAATGAGAAGCCGGTCAAGAAGAAGACTGCGAATCGTGGAGAAGTATAAAAGGACCTTGCGACAGGTCGCGTTTCCTCTTCTCGCCAGCTCTCGTTTCCCGCGGACGCTCGCGACTCGCGACACAGTCTGTTCTCGTCCCTCGAACCGATCGGTTGCTATATTACGTCAATTTATACTGATTCCACTTTGCGACGCGTCTGTGTATATTTGTTTGATCTTTTTCTTGTTGAAATGCGATCTAAGGAGATGAGGTCACTGAAAATTGTCGATTTCGAGGAGCCGTGAAAAATTTTATTGGGGAAAGTTCGGTGGTGTGTTCCATTGAGTGTTTCATTATTAGGTTTTGAATTGTTTTTCGTGATTAGTTTGACATCGAGAAGAAAATGGGTGCAATAAAGGTTTGTGAGGATTTATTTTTGCTGCTTTGAGGAAGATCGATAAATCGGGCTTCTATACATAGTTTATGATTATATTATAGATTTCATACCGATTGCAATTAGATTTACTTATTTATACATTATTCTTCATTCCACTTTTATTAGTGAATACCTTTTTTACACCATTTACTATCATAAAATGACATATAATATACTGGATCTAAACACATAATTCAATCGATTTCATTACTATTTGTTTATTTAAATATAACTTAACTGTACAGCTCAGAATGCTTTTTATCCTAATTTATACTATTTTTTTATTATAAATTTTTATAGTAAGAAAATGCACTTGGTAATATAAAATGTAAGTTAAGACAATTTGACAATAAACGACTTTCCTTAACTTAATCGTCGATCGAGAATTTCTGCTACCTATGAATGAATTCAAACAGCCGCGATCCTATTGTAACGTCATGGCATCATACTTTACCGCTTATGACACTATCAGATTACTGTTACCTTTTTTCTTGTTAAACTAGCGTCGTTTCCACATTCTCTATGCGATCAAAACGTTTCAAATTGTATATCTTATTTATGATAATTTAAAGAATTTTATTTCTTTTTTTAATACCTTCATCCGTATATATTGTATTACGTATTTTTACACTTGTAAAATATCGTATGAGATTGATTAAAGTTGTTCAGATTTTTTATTTCAACTTTTCAACTAAGATTACTGATGCTTTGTCAAGTTTGGTACTCATATTTTTAATGATCTTATTATCCAATGAATTAACAAACAATTAACAGGAATTATGCATTTTCAATATCCTTTTTGAAATCCTCGAAATTCGTTCAGAATCATTGCTGACGCGATGTGTATTAACTATGGTTGAGTGTGCAAAATCATTCTTGAACATTTGTTTGCCGCTTGAATAACAACAAGTAGTGTAAGTACGGCTTGGGTAAGACACCGGTGTTGAGAGTCTAACCTTAGCCTTGTTCGATATGTCGCGAAAAGCCGGTATATTGCATGCACACGCAAATGATATTAAACGGTCTTTACGAGACTTTAATTATGCAAAATTCTAAATTCATCATAGTATGTCGTGTCCACTTATTGGACCCACTTTTAGCTTTACATTGAGCATTTTTATCATATATATTTATTTTATTTCGAACGGATTGCAGCAGTCGATGAATATTTAATTAAAAGATTATAAAATCTTTACGGCAATGAATTAAAGATATAGGCCGTAGTAGCTGAACAGTAAATTATAGAAAAAATCACAGAATTTGAAAATTCGTCTCCAGATGTTAAATTAAAATTTAATCGACGCTGGATCACCTTGCGCGGAATTCCTCATATTTTGTTTCCCTTCACTAATAATCTAGCTATTGCAAAATGATTTTCGTTATTGTTGCGCATACATGTATAACGGTATCAATGCTAATCATGACTAGTAAGAAACTTGCGCTACAGAATTTGAGAAAATTGTGTAACAGAAAGGATTAGTGAAAGTATCGTTGAAAATATTTTTAAAAATTTTTACGAATTTGAATTCTATTTTTAATACTTTGTGAACAGAAGTATAATACAGTTTTAATTTGTAAATTATTCGACTAAAATATAAAAAAAATTTAGGTAAACAGTTAAACAAAGATTTTATAATTACACTCTGTAAAAATGTAATAATAGATTAGCTTGAAAACCAAAAATAATAGTAGAAGAATAAATTTAAAGTGAATTATAATTATAATTATGATTTTTAATAAATAGAATTAAATAGATCACGTAAAAATATAACTCCATGGATGAAGTATTTATTTCGTTAAACAAAACTTAACAAATTTTTCTTGATTTTTATTATTGTATTAACATTAATTAACGTTCAGCATAAAAAAACAAATCAAGATACGTCTTTCACTATATTGTAATGAGTTGTCGAATAATTATATTATTTTTTTTTGCAATATCATTGTTTTTCATAAGCACATGCATTCTAGTGTGACGCTAGACTGTAAGGTTCTATCTATATTAATAAATTATGCTTCAAAATTAATTGGTCGTTTTTAATTTTTGAAAGTATACTGCTTAGAGCGTTTAACCCCTTTCGTTTCTAAATTTCGGTTATGTCGCAAGAGCAGCGCTCGTCAGTAGCGAATGAAATTTCGCGTTCTCTTTTCACTTGGTATTATGAAGCGTGAAATTAGTCTATGTTGATGCCTCAAGGAATAATGACACTTCATGTAGTGACGTTAAAAAAAGTGAGTGAAAAGTATGAAGAAAAGGACGACGTTACCTACTTAAATAAGTTACTGCTTCTTCCAAAGACATGAGAATTATTACTCTTCAAATATTCGCTTTCATTTTTACAAGTACCTATTAAACTATTTCTGTGAACAGTTTCTAATGTTCCTGCAATATTCTATTGTAAACATCTACATTTATTGTATTGATGCTGCTGAATAATTACTTTGGATAAATCTGATATTTACTTCATATAATAGAGTAGAATCGATTACAATTACAAAGAATTCAAAGGTATGAACTTGCAACATTTATCCATACACTCGATCACTGATTCTGAATGCAAAATTATTTTATTTGAACTTAAATTTTATTATCCTATCGACTTTATACTTTGTTCATAAACAATAATAATTTTCGACAACCATTATATAATGATAACATTTGCTCGAAAAAATTAAAAAATTACCGAAGTTCAACTTAAATAATTATTATAGTTTTTCGACTTAAACATTCTCGTTCGTTTTAAGTGCTGCAATTATTTTGTGCTCTATTCACGACTTAACTAGACTAATTTAAATGTATCTTTTTCTTATTTACAATTTATGAAACTCCCACGTATAGTTTCTTTAAACTCAGGGCTCTAACTGCTTTCAGTCAGTACTGAATTATTAAAAACTATGCAGAAAATCAGATTCTGAAAGAATGTTAAAGCATCTGTTTGTCAAGAAAATAAACATTCTTACAAATAGTATTTTCTCATCTAATATTTAGTCATAAAAGCTCGGATAAATGTGTAGTAACAGAATAGTAGAAAAGTGTTTTTAAAAAAAGTATCGAAAACTTTTATACCGATTAAACCCCATAACGATATAGTCGGCCTATATAATCGCACGCGAGGCGAGAGTAAATTCATACACGTGCGTTTACATCGTATTCTGCAATACATATATAACGGATGCGGAAGTGCCAAGGGCGTCCGCCCGTCCACCTTTCGAAATTGCGTTACACACAGGCCGATGTAATTTTCGACGGCTGACATGCGTTTGGAGCTGCTACTGCTGCCAATACTGCTGAAGGGCCGTGCAGCTCTTGTGCATCGTTCGCTACTATATCAACAACTTGTTTCGGACTATAGTTCAGGGCTAAGTGGCGTCACGTGAATTTAGAGTTTTCAAAGTCAGCCGAGGCTGTTTGCCCCTGAAATTCGGGAGTAACTCTAACTTACTGGAGATTAAAGTGCACTTTTTGTGAAGTGATTTTTAGTGAGCAATGATTGATTTATTTTTATTATAATAATAAATTCAGTTTTTTCGGTTTTATTAATTTTCTTGAAAAAAAAAGAACTTTTTTTGATTTTAGCCTCTTAATTTTGCACGATTCATAAAATGTAACATTAATCTTAACTTTTTAACAACTTATAAGATGTGAAATAGATTTAATCTGTATAACTCAGCTAATGTTTGTTTTTTGATTTGATTTTTATCTTCGATGTACTTTTATGTATAACAAGGTGCTTTTAATTTTTAATTTGTTCTGTATAGCCTGAAGAGGAGAGTAAAAAAGACTCTCGATACGTCGCAAATTGCAAAAAAAAATTTAGTTCGCTGCGATCATTACTTTCCTTCCTGCTATTCGAGAAATGATTATCATATCTTTATTAAAATTAACGAAAACAATGAGGATTAGATTTTTATTTTACTATAACTATAAAAAGAAGGAAAAAACATTGAGCTTTCAATATTAAAATTTTATTTAAACAATGGGATTTTATTATGACCAAGGTAAAACTATTGTTTTGATCATTGATTAAAACAAAATATATTTACGTGATTTTATTGTAATTTCTCATGAATGTCACTTAGATTGACCATCGGTAGTTTTCTTGAGTTTTAGATTTGATCAAAGTAACATGTAAAAATGTTTAAATTTCCAATTACTTACGTACTATATCAATTATTATTATTATTATTATTATTATTAGTTTGTATAAAATATATAAATGCAAAGTAATTAACTTCGCAAGGTTATGCCGATTATTAATATAATTCTGAGAAATAACTACATTGTATTTCCATAATAATGAACACGGTAAGTGGTTCAACATCCTAATAAAAAAAATAAAAAAATATTCTAAAAAATGTAAACAAACAATAAAAGAAACAAATCTGGTAAATCGTAAAACGAATCTGTATGTATTATTAAGTATTATTAGAATACAAAACATGTTTTGATAAATTCATTTTCATGCTAAATTAGAAAAATTTCTGTCGTTTCTAAAACTTAACAGGAAATGTATTACGCAATTTTACCTATTTAGATAAAACCAAAATGTTTGTAGCACATTTCAAAAAAGTGTAATTAAAAAAATTGAACACATTAATTCTACCGATCAACATTATTTTTATTTATACGTTCCCAAGTCCTTGGTAGGAATTCGCACACGTGTTCCATAATAATGATAATTCCATAATTGTAGCTTTCGCGTTTACGTACGAAGAGGGAAGGAAAAGTAAAAATCATTGTCTCGCATGATAAAAATACGCCTCAGAAGATGTAAAAGAAGTTAATATTTGCGTCCATCTGGATGAAATGATTGGCAATCAATTTTTTTCACATTCTTTAAACTTGTACGATAAATGTAAATAATGTATGTGTATTTTTGAAGTATTCAAAATCGAAGTAAGTAGTCCCTACAAAAATAATTAAAAATATAGTACGAAAAATATATTTGCAATTTCTATATAAACATATGCATAATAAAATTATTGTCATGAAATAACAAAGCGAATTTGATCTTCACACAGAATTATTAAGACACGAATATCTCAATTCTTAAAGATTCAAGTAAGACTACAATTTTGGCTTTATTTAGAAAGTATATTTAAAAATCTCAAACTTTTTTTAATATATTGTAATTGTGAATTAGAGTCGGTTAAAATATATAACTTAATATTGAGGGATATCTATGATGAATTTGAGGCTGAATTTATTATAAAAATCAAAGTTTGATTGATGTGTTAATTAATGAGGGCTCAATGTCGAATGACGCGTGTTGGTTTCTAAGTAACTGTATTCAAAACCAGTTTTTCATATTACTATAGCGTTGTAGAATATTTAACTACGACATATCGAAACAAAACTTCGAAAACAAAACTAAGCGCTCATTACAAATGTGACGCTTGCTAATATTGAAAAAGTTGGACAGTTATTGCAGAATTGCAAAAAAGCATTTCTTTACAATTCGATCATTTTTATTGTAAAGTAGTATTTAAAAATACTTAAGATTTTAAATAAGTTTACAAATAAGTTCAGCCTGTCTCAAACAAAAATTTGAATACCTTATTCGCTACCCATTCTTTACTTGTTGATGGATTGCAATTATTAAAGAAAAACTTTATTCAAAATAATAGAATTACTGATTATGAATTAATTTATTACAGCATTTAACTGATTTGTTCAGCAACTCTTATGAATAAAGATAAAATTTAGACAAGATGTATTCTAAAAGTAAAATAAATACATTTTATTTAAATTATAAAATTATTTCAAATAATGATTCAGATACTATAACACCATTATTTCTTTAAGACAGTAATAGGGTCAGGTCACCAGAGTTCAACCAATCACTAGTCCATGTCCACTGGTTTAAAAATTTAAAAAAATAAACTTGACTTATTTATATTATTTATAACTTTCAATAAAATTGTTGGACATTTTCAAAGTTTTTCTACCAAATTCTGCATAATACACAAAAAGTACCATAACAATGTAGATGGTCAATTACTGGTGATTTCCATTTTATTAAATTTATATGCTATTCTACATTGCTTTTTACTCTCTAAAGTTAAACTAGTGCACCATTCGATTTTAGTGATTCGCACTAAGACTTCGTGGCTTGCCCCGTTAACATTCGAAATTTCAGCGCGTTAGCGAGGCAAGACATACAAAAAACTTCGCTTTTGCATGTACGAGACGACCGACACTGCTCGCGCTTTGCGTTCGCATTCCACTGTTATCTTCAAATGAATCGTTTTGAGCAAAAAAGTTCAAGAGAGAGAGAGAGAGAGTTTTAATGTATTCTATAAGTTTTACATTTAATATTTCTGCAGAAAATCAATTATTTTCAAGTTTGGAAGAAAATCGATGATTTCTGTATTGAAAAACTTTTCAATACAGAAAAAATGTATATTTTTAGTTCTTCCATTTCATCTTTTTATTATTTACAAGAAATTGATTTTTTTTTAAGTTATAAATATAAGATTTTTCACCATTTTTAAAAGGCCTGCAATTTCGAACTCTTTGGATGGATATGGCTCAAAATATGAAAGTTTCTATTCTATAATATAATGCAGACATTCCAAAAATGTCAGCTCGATCCGTTGAAATTTGCAGAGTAAATCTATTAAGTTGGTAACATACACACATACATCTTTATTTACGTAAAAAAAGTAGACCAAATCAATTTTTATCGAAACTTCGTCAAATCCTTAATTGGCCACACATTGGTACGGTGACTCTAGTAGTTAATAACTTTAATACTTAAATAGAATCCATTATTTGGAAGTAATTATTTTGAATTTTTTACGTTTCATTTGCCTGAATTAATAAAAAGATGAAGATTATTTCATAGAAATATCAAATTTGATTATTAAACTTTCGTAATTTGCAACAATTGATTAAGAGAAAAAGCCTTCCGATTACCTAAAAATATGACGACTATAGCACTGTATCTGATGTTTTCGTACTGAAAAAAAAGAGTGAAATAAAAGTTAACATTCTTTTTGGATGGTGATATTTACTCGATATATTAGAGAATATATTAGAAATTAAACACTTATTTCTCTTAGTCAAATAAATATTTTCATTGCCATTATTTAGAAACATTTTCTCAGCTTTTTTTCAATGAAGTATTTGAAATACTAATGAAAAAACTGATTGGAAAAAAAAGATTTTCTCTTTTCAAAATACAGTGAGAAATTCTCCACCATGGCACGACAATTTATATCCGTCACCTTGTGCTACATTAAAATTCCAGTATCATCACTTTGCAAATAACTTTAAAGAGGATATTTCGCACAGGATCGTATCTCTAACATTTTCATATTTTTTCCTTAGGTTTTTTAGTTTTAAAACTCAATAAAATCAAAGTAATCTTGAAACTGATATAAGAACATGATCATACCTTTTCTTTATTTTTTTATAATGGAAGGATAAATTTTTTTTTCTAAACTAAACGGTAGACAACACTATCATTATATTTGAATTATTCAGTAAGCTATTTAATATCTATAAATTATTTAAATCCTTATTGAATTAGTAAAGTCTTAGTATAAAGTATGGTGTACTACAAGGCACAATATTGGGACCACTACTTTTTATCATCTACATTAATGATCTGCTAACACTGCTACCTGAAAACAATGTTATTTCGTATGCTGATGATACAGTTATCTTAAGTACGACAAACTGAACTTTAAATGAATAGTTACCTAAAAAAAGATTACAATTGGATCAATGGGAATCAACTTACGCTCAATATATCTAAATCTGTATTTATGACTTTTGGTTGTTATAGTGTTCCTGAAAACGTGGTTATCACAACGAAAAACTAAAAAGAGCAGTACACACGAAAAACTTAGGGATAATACTAGACTATAACATGAAATGGGACAAATAGATTACACACATAATAAAAAAGACTAGATGTCTGATTTGCATTCTAAAAAACTTATCAAAAATAATGGATTATAAAAGTTTACTGACAGTCTATTACGCTTTTTTCCGTAGTATAGCTACATATGGAATAATAACATGGGGCAATAATCATTATTGAGACTAGCATCCTTGCTTTTTGAAGTAAAGGTACGCACTCTAATTTCTTAAAAATGGTCGCTGCAAAATATTGATAACGGTATTTTCAAATTGCTAAAGAATAAGTTATAGTTTTGGATTATTAATCTAAGCCTTGTTTTTAAACTGTATATCTTGAATTGAAAATTCACTTCCTGCGGTAAAGTTATCGAACACATTATCATGACAGTAAGTTGAAAATTAAGAGATAAAAAGACAGCTCCAATGAATATCGGGAAATCATACTCGGGGTGACGACAAGGAAAGGATCAGAGTCCCGCACCTTAACTTTACACCGCACTTCTCCTTTCATTAGTGGAAATAGAAAGCGTCCTTGCGATATCGCATGTCGATTACAGTCACTTCCTCTCGCTGCATACTCTGTACACATGCTTGAACCTGTGTGAATGTGTGGGTTTATGTGAGAAACTAAATTATATACACAGCAGCGTTTGTATAGCTTGCGTTTACAACACGTTTTTACATAATAGCACGCGGATTCTTCGACCCACATTCCTTCTTTTGCTGTTTCTTCTTACAGCGAAAAAATAACTTTTATCTAGAGATGAATTCCCACATTTATGGTATTGGAAAGAGATTTTGAGCAATATATTTGATTTGTGACTTTTACGCGTGACCGTCTGCACTGATTTTGAAAGACTCTTTTAATTTTTTGACTTTTATATTCATTTGTATAGTAATTTTCTATGTTGAATTTGGACCGTATTACTATCTGTGTATACTGAAGAAATTAGTACCTTAAATATTTTTGATGGCCTATGTAAAAATTCACGTGATCGCTTACGTGATTCTTCCCGTGATTTCTCACGTGACAGGACAATAAACTGTAAAGGTCACACGATAGTATACTATATTTATTCCGTATGTATTAGAAATAATCAGAAAAAGATCATTAAAGTCCATTAAGAAAACCTAAGGATAATTCATTTTCTTCTCTCATATTCTAAATTCTTTTTGAATACTAAAGGCGGTGTTGTATTTTTCAGGAAGGAGCGCAAAATCCAGCTTTCGTAGGAGATGACGGCCTGGAGCTGGGAAATTTGGAAAACGGGCACAGTTTCGAAAAGGTGCAGTGCTTAAATCTGCAATCGAGAAATCATATGATTGCAGATTATTATTTAGTGACGGATAAAAAGAATTTATTTGCTTTCAGAAAAATGGAGCAGTCGACCTTGATTATAGAATACACGATGACCGTAAGCTTCCACTTGCTTTATCATCATCCACAGAGCTGGTAAGCTATATATTCAGCATATATATTTTAGTAAAGGTAAAATGCAAAATTAATAATTTAAGTACGCATGTATAATTTGAACTTCAATAATATTCTATAGTTCTCTTAGATTGATAGTTTGCTTCAGATCCTTGAATTTAAATTAAGCCGCTATGACTATAAATTAATTCTATTCAAAGAGAGCAAATAGTATATTTCGATACTAGTACGATAAAGTGATTTTATCCTCGTGTACACATTTGAAAAGGTCATACAATGGTAAAATCTATTTCTCGTTCATATATCGAACCGTATTTTATGACACAACGTGTGAGAAGTTCAATTTAATGTATGTATCTTTTCTCTCGCATGTGATAAATTGAGCTTCTCGCACGGATTGTCATAACGTGAGATTTACTACCTTGAAAGTTAAAATGTAATTCTATGAATCGATTACAATTGAATTTTGACGTCAAGAACACGATTTTACTGAAGTATAATATATTTTGTAGAACCAGTTCACTTTTTATTACGTTTTTCGAATATTAATAAAGGTCGCTTGTTTTGAAGTAGCCGATGTAGAAAACTAAAAATACATTTATATTTATGATTTAAACTGTCTAAACCAAGTTTACATATCATTCTAATAATAATACAAAGTTTTAATTAATGGTTTCTGATAAATTTGTCATTGAAGGAGGACTCTACAACAACGGGTCAGGACCACCAACGCCAGACATGGGGCAGTAGTATGGAGTTTCTTATGTCGTGCATCGCCATGTCAGTCGGTCTGGGCAATGTATGGCGCTTTCCATTCACGGCCTACGAAAACGGCGGTGGAGCTTTCCTCATTCCTTACATAGTGGTGCTGTTCCTGGTTGGAAAACCCTGCTACTACTTGGAGATGATAGTAGGCCAGTTTACCAATCGGTCGTCCGTGAAGATGTGGGCGGTCGCACCGGTTTTACGGGGTGTTGGCTGGGCCCAGATGTTCTCCATGATTGCCGTGGGCACTTACTACTGCTCACTTATGTCCATCACTCTGTTCTACCTCATCGGGAGCTTTCAAAGTCAGCTGCCCTGGTCACAGTGTGCGGAGGAATGGGGCGACATTTGTGTTGACTCTGGAAAACACGACAACTCTAATACTGGTTTACATAGCAGTAGGAACTCTACAGGATTGAAGAGTTCTGCTGAACTTTATTTCATGTGCGTTTGCAAAATAATGAATAATATTCATTGATAAATATTGCGTGAATTTTTAAGGAAATTTTTTAAATCTTACTTAAGAATTATCATAAGATTACTGCTTATATATGGTTGAAAACCTCTAATCGTTTAGAGTCTAGTCAACTGTATTATTGAATTATTGGTTTCACTGTAATTGTTTTTAGTATTCTTTACGTTTAGGACTAAATTGTAACTTAATTACTTACTTATTGCTATAGATAATTCTGTAACTAAAACGTATTTCATCATTCAAATATAATCAACTTTTCTTATTAGTATTACGTCAATAAAAAAAATACTCATGTTCCATAAGGAAGAGCGACGCGTTAGTATAAAATTTAGTTCTTAGTAAACTAAGAATCAGCTTCATTAAAAATTCATAGTTCAGTGATGAATCACTTACGCTATATTATCCAAGACTTTTCCTCCGTTCACAGAAGATCGGTGCTGAAAGAAAAGTCCACCATTGATGACGGCCTAGGACTGCCAGATTGGCGACTAACTTTGTGCCTGTTGTTCTCTTGGGTCTGCATTCTCGGCGTTTTGGCCCGAGGTGTGCAGACTTCCGGTAAAGCGGCCTATTTCCTCGCCCTCTTTCCCTACGTCATCATGCTGGCCCTGTTGATCAGGGCAGTAACGCTAGAAGGAGCAGCGAACGGTATTCTGTTCTTTATCAAACCCAACTGGTCCAAACTGTTCGAGCCGGATGTATGGTATGCTGCTGTCACCCAGTGCTTCTTTTCACTTTCCGTCTGCTTCGGTGGACTCATCACATATGCCTCGTACAATAATTTCAGACATAATATATACAGGTGAGTCTGAGGCGAAAACTTTATTAAAAATAATCACGTGGTACATCATGAGGTATGTAATTTCAAATTTTGAATAATTCATTCTTATCTAGATTTCAATTCATGCATTTTCACAGCATGACGAGTATTGTATCTAATTATACACGCATGATTATCGAACAAAGTTTTTCCCTAACGGAAGAGAAACAGATTTGTGCTATCTCATGGAAATAATAAATGAATAACACAATTGTAGTTTTCATCTTATTTTATTATCTATTTCTTACTTTGTATTGCTGGAGCTATAATTAATGATGCACAATTAATTTTTTAAATGTTAATTATTGGGATTGTGTACCACCCTTATACGTGACCTACAAATTTATAGCAATTTTTTAAATAATTTAAGGTATAGTTCTACTGTACTAGTCAACCAAAAACTCATCTTTTCAATTTCAGTATAAAAATAAATAATTTTTAAGATAAAAGATCAGAGAGTAATTTTTACATTTTTCTCAGGGATGTAATTGTCGTGACAACATTGGACACACTGACAAGTTTGATAGCCGGGTTTACAATTTTCGGGATTCTGGGTAATCTAGCCCATGAACTCGGCACCGACGACATCGCCAATGTCGTACGAGGCGGATCCGGGCTTGCTTTCATCTCCTACCCCGACGCTATCGCCAAGTTCGCTGTGCTACCGCAGGTATTTGATGATTTTCTTCCTAAATAGTAAATAATCCTATTCTTTACCTTTTTAAAATAAAGACTTTGGATCGCTTTTCATTTCCTGTAAGAAAATTTTTACTTCGTTAGACTTTATTGTATGAAAATATGAAACACTTCAACGTTCATTACCTTAACATCATTGCTTAATGTAAATTTAAATATTAAACTATAAGGGATTGATTTAATACTTACAAGTACTAATGCAAATTAAATATACACAAACACTACCTAAAATTTATAAACACGCGAAAAACTTTTATTTTTTCTCGACATGATCAATACTATTAATACAATGATTTTACATTAGAATGAAGATAAAAAAAAATATTATTTTGGTATGAGTATCTGTCTATCGCATGCAATTTTTACAAAGTGCCGTCCACTCTTTTCAATTAAGTATATGCATCTCGAATTGACACGAGTAATAAGTGACGATTTTCACATGTGCGACAGGATGATGACACACTGTTAAATCTTGCAGCGACTTGGCATCATAATAGAAAGATAACATTTTATAACTCTAATACGCTTTGCTCAGTACTACCAAATGCCTTGACCATATTGTAGGCAATTTTAGTCTAAGAATAATCGATCGAATTGAGTCTGATTTTCATTCACGACTCTTTGTTCATTATTATTTCACGCATTAATCGGATAAATTTGATCATTCAAAGATTTTAAATAATCCAATTGATTTAAAAGCAATATAACTGAAGCGACAGTTTATTTATTTGAAAGCAATGAAATGTTTGAACGGGTACTGAAATTTTTATTTTTTGCATAATTTATTACATTTTATACAAATTTTGTCGCTAAACTACTTGAGTGTACCTAATACATAAAATATCAGAACCCTACTTGGAGTTTTGAAAAATGTAAAATATGAATCAAGCGATATAAATCTTTCAGTGTTACATTTTATACATTTTTTACAGAACTGTGCAGCATTTAAACGATAGATTAAATCATCATTTTTAGATGAAATTAAGCTGCTATAAAAATATAAATTTTTCGCTCGTACAAGTAGTCATTCACTTCAAAATATTCATTATAAAATTATGTATGCGAAGATTGCGCATTTAGGTCATTGAAGTTCAAATTATCATTGTTTTGCTTTGCATTGTTCCATAATTTCAATCATCAATCTTAAATAGTTCTTTTAACTAAATTAGTACATAACTCAGTGTCAATTTTTAACCATTCAATATTAAAATTTCACTAAGATCCATGCAAATAAAATCCTTTGAGTTTTCAATTCACACTAAGTTTGCACTGCTCGGAAAAATAAGGATAGCTAAGTGAAGTTGAAGCGTAATAATGAAAAAGTGACCGTGGAAACGAGGTGTGATGAAACATCGCGACGTTGGTCGGCATCTCCTACTCTTCATATCCCGCTATAGTTTTATTGCATTTTCCCGCCCTTTTCGCTCTCCTCTTTCCGCACTCCGCCATATATCGAATCTAATAATCTCACGTCACGCATGAATTGGCGCAGTGGAAGTCTTGCGTAACTCCATGTTATTATTACGGTGATAAAAGTCATAAGCGTAGACTGTATCATCGATTTGCAAATCGTGTCTATATTACACATATGGGCTCGCTCTTGAGAGTTTGCTCGAGTTTATTTGGCTTCTGGTACATTGAGTGTCCACAAGTTGATATAACAAGATATCGCGAGCGATGGATTGCCATTTATTTAATTTAGGAATGGATGGTGATAGCATCACATTTTATCAATATTATTGTTACTAAGTATTAATAAGATGCAAATTCGTAAGCTTCATGCTCGGTTCTTTGACCATATACCGATATATATATGAATTGACGTAAATCTCGAGTCTTTGTTATGTTAAACAATTTAGTTGTATGTACAAAAATCAGTAGTCATAAAGAAATCATAAAGAGTTTGTAAAGTACCTATGCATTTATCTAAAAAAGAATGCTTTTAAAAATAGATTTTAATTTAGGGATTACATCATACCGGCTTCTTAAGAGTTGAAAATACATTGAGAGTATACAAAAAGTTACTGACAAGCTTTTCTTTACCTAAATTTTCGTTTTATAAATACAAAAGTGCAGGATAATCAATGAACAAAAAACAAACAAAAACGTTGAACATATACAAAGAAAAAATAAATTTTAATGCCTGGAAATTTAACAAATTCATGTTAATAATATTCTTAATAATTTAATAAATTTTCATAATGATTAATAAAGAGGTTAAAGAGAAAAGTTATAACCTAAGTTTTAAAAAAATGACTTTATACAAAATAACAAAACATAAACCCAAGCTATTTTAGAAAATAATGTCACAAATTGTACGTAATTAAAATGTTTTTTTAACGGATATTATGTATTATTTAAATATTAAACTTTACACACGAAAAAACTAAAAATCGAAAAGTCATTTTCTTAAATAAAATTTTAAAAAATCGATTAATCAATAATATTATTCTTTAGCCGACATCCTACAAAAAAATAGAATAAAATAAATATTTAAACTTGAAAATCGGTTCATCCGTTCTCGAGATACAGAGATATATGGGCAAATCCACAGAATTTTTAACTTTTGTGTAACACCCATAAATCTATGATTATGATAGCTTTATGCATTTTTAAACATACAGTTAATTTTTATTTCGATAAAGGATCTTATTAACAACAATTATACAAAATGTGGCATGTCCAAGTATTTATATACGACAACGAGGAGTAGACAATGACGTAAACATCTGGAAATTCCGAATGAAATACTCTTTTTTTAATTTTTCTTATGCTATACTCGCGGCCTCTGAGTTAGGACATTAACTATTCGTTTAATAGGTAACTAACTATAACAGGAAACAGTAATATAAGTAACATCGATGTGCATAAGTTTATTATAAAATTGCAGTACTCCAACGACATGAAATAATTTTATGTCAAATCCATGTTTTATCGATATTTTGTTGTTTCGTGATAGTGGCCCGCAATAACCCAACCAACTGCACATTATGCATCCATGATAAGATGATTTTGAAGTAAATCATAAAATTCGTGCAACCTTTAAAAAATTTACTTTACATTTAAATTTAACTTTTGTACAATTATTTATATTTCATTTTCTGACTTTGATGGTCCATAATAAAAAAGTTGAACAAGCATGGATTGTTACTCCTAGAGGGTACATAAATACGTATGCCAAGTGGCAATAAAGTGCAATCAGTTTTTTTTTCCACATTTTTCTTGATAGCAAAAGTTAAGAGTTCCGTGAATTTGCCCATATACATATACACGAAAATTGTTTTCTCAAAAATAGTTAAATTTGTTCTAATGATGCTAAAAATATTTTTAAGCATTTTTGGAAAAAAAAAATTTTTCACAATGCAAAGCTCTCCGAGGATACTGATATTTTTTCTCTGTTTAGTTATTTGCGGTCCTGTTCTTCCTGATGCTATACGTGCTGGGAATTGGAAGTGGAATCGCATTAGCCGGCGGTATCATCAGTATCATCAACGATCAATTTCCGAACTGGAAACACTGGCACATCGTACTCATCACTACCATCGTGGGCTTCGGTGTGGGCACGATATATTGCACACCGGTAGGCATACTTCGTCAGGAAGCACTAGTCAATTAAAATTTTAAATTTCCCGCCCTACATTTTACCGACCGAAAAGTAAATAATTCGCCTTAAAAAAAAAAAAAAAAAAAAAAACATATTCTAATCCCGAATATAGGTGAGTGCTCAGTGCAGTTCGTCTATGAATTATCTATCATCTGGTAAAGTTTCAAATAAATATTTCAAACACACCTTCCAAAATTCTTGTTTCGAAATGAGCGAATTTTTTCGGAACAAGAATTTTTTAAAGTTTCATTAAAATATTCACTTGAAACTTTGCCAGATGATAGATAATTCATAGACGAATTGCATCTGTAGTTGGGTTTTGCATAATTTTAAAAATTTACATGGTTATATCTAATTATTCAGGATCCGATCGGTAAAACAGGTTTAGTATTACGGTAGGACTTTGACACCCCCTTAAAATTCAGTCACTTAATTTAACTATATTCTTTCAGGTATACAGGCTAGCGAAAAATGAATCATTAATAATCAAGTCTTTAATAGATTTATCACAAACTGACTACCTAAAAGCACTGAAAATCTCTAAAGCTGCGTTATATCTGAAACAAACATGACAAGAGTACGTGATTGAAAATTGATCTAATTCTAATACATATCCATACATTTTAAACCTCTAAATCCAAACTTGACTCGAGTTCCAAGTGTGTCTGAATATTGTACAACGTATTTCTAGCTCTTGTTACAAGAAAATACGCCATTCAATACTGAACGTAATGAATTTTAATTTCCAATATTCGATGCAAGTAGTTCTGATCATCAACAATAACAGGAAATTCTTGACAATCCTCTAACCATAGATATCTACCACCACAATGAATAAGGGTTAAAAATATAAAAGTGCCGTTATTGCGCTCATATCTCAATCACTTTCTTCGACCACAAATAGGAGTCAAATGGTAGATTACACCACTAGGGAGGAAAAAACTTAAACAGTTCAGAACTCGTGTAAATTGACAGCCGAGCCGAAGACGAGGGTGGCAAACACGAGGTCTGGACTAGCTAATGTTCCTCCCGAGTAGCGTATACTATTTTATTGTGCTTATGTATTATTTTTCATGCTTCAACAATAATATATAATTCTATATATTTATATATATGTATATAATACATATATTTAATTACATATAATCATATTATCCATATATAACTATACTTGTATTTTTTCACATGGGTACTTTAAATTCAATATTCTACTTATCAATTGTAAGGCTGCAGCTTTTGTGATTTTCTAATTCTTTATTAATCTTTTTTGACAAGTATTCATAATTTTACGTTGAAAATGTATTTTTTATACTTATTACATTTGTTTACGTGGGTTTTCATAGACTTTCGTTGTTGTCCAGTACGTTTTAACCATCTGATTAAGTACAATAAAATACAGAACATCAAAATAAAATCGTTACACAAAGATTACCAAAAATATTAGGTAAACAACGGCTCACCCGACAATCGATAGGTTATACGTAATTCATAATACGTTATAGATAATTGAATTCGTGAAATGATCAATCATCAAAAAAGTAAGTGACCAACTGTAATATTATCAACGAGTATGCGATTAAAGCCAATGGCATAATTATACTCGAATTCATTGAAAGTACAAAGTTTAAAACATTGCATGTGACTGCATATTGACATGATTTCATTTGGATAACTATTATCATGTGTATTCCAAAGAGAGATTATGGCATTCTAGCTTGATTGATTTACAATTTGTGATATCGGCGCACACACCCGTAATTCAATTTAGTGCACTCAAAAGGTAACAATTAATCTATTTTTAATAAAATAAAGTTGCCCGATACAATAGAATTATTGCTATTTTTATATAATTAGTATAAAAATTTAAGGATATTTTTCATATCATTTACCGACAGTAGGTCTCTATCTTAACCCCGCATCAAATTTTTCGCAACGAAGCTTACGAAGTACAACAGTTAAGCAGCTTAGGTGCTCAGTGCTGCCACCGTACAAAAATCTTTTCCGGGTGGCTCATCAATTCAATAACTATACAATGCAATTATCATTTGTCATCAGATCTTCCGATTCATAAATAAAAAGATTTACTAAAAATTAATTACACAGGAAAGAAAATTCTAGCAAAATTGTTTTGTAATTTACGTACTTACATTAACATGAATTTAGAATAAATAGCCTAGTATACATTTCGGTAAAACTAAGCTCCAATTATGGAAAAGCACGAAATTCAATTTAAATTACGTATAATTAACAGGGCGGTCAGTTTGCCCTGGGTCTGGTGGATTACTACGCGGCCTCATTCGTAGTCTTTGTACTGGCCAGCATGGAGGTGACCGGAGTCTTCTGGCTATACGGCCTAGAGAACTTCATCGACGACATCGAGTTCATGCTGGGAAAAAGGCCGTCCATGTACTGGAGGATTTGCTGGACTCTTGTCACGCCACTTCTCCTCATCGTCATCTTCATTTACACCGTCGCGAATCTCACCCCGCTCACCTACAGCGGCATCGCTTATCCCGACAGTGCACATGGTAATTAAAATCAACAATGATCAAAATGTCTCTACCTGGTAATCCGATTAAAATTACGTTCTGGATTCCTAATAGATTTAATCTTGAATCTATATACGTGGATTTTCAGATGGAATTGCAGGTCCTAGATCACTTAAAAATATATATATTTCGTTAAAATAAAACTGATTTATGTCGTGCTGAAACATTTGTTGAATCTTAACCCATAAAGGCCAAAGTGGACATGATTTCTTTTCAATTATCGACGCGGTAATCTTTGTACGTAAAAGTCTTAGGTCGTATAGGGCTTCCAATAGTCCTAAGTCTTATCATTCAGATGCCAAAATTAATAATGATGGAATTTTGAAGATCAAGGGTCATGGACACTATTATTCTAATTTTTCATGTACTAGTCCTTTTCAAAATTCACTCTATTTTCTAAAAAAAATGTGCTACTTATAACTTTTTCAAATCGACATCTAAATCAATTCTGATTTCGGTATCTGTTAGATAAGACTTTGAACCACCGGGAAGCCTACATTTGGAATTATTATATCACTTTTACGAACAAAGTTATGGCATCGAAATTTAAAAAGAAATAGTATCCAGTTGGGCCTTAAGGATGTTCTATCGGTACTATGCTATACTCAAAATATCAAAACGAGAGGACAGAGAGAGAAACGCGCTACCGATGCCCTAATTACATACATTCTAAAATTATAATTACAAAAGACGACAAAAGAAAGCAAAATAAATATTGTCAACATTTTAGAATCTATTTAAAAGAATGATGTATTGGCATCATTTAAAAAACTTCAAGGTGTTTTTAGCAAGATAATAAAAAATAGAAAATCGAATTGAGTATATTTATGTTTTTCTTTTGCCAAATAGCTGTTATGATTGTTAGAAAGTTGAAAAATTTCACGTTTAGTGTTATTCCTTAGATACTAAAGTTGAAATGATAATTTTCAATAGAATTTATTTTAAAGGTCATTTATAAATAATATACATCGGACCAGAGTGACTTTTTTGTATTAATTAATTGATTCTCGTACTCTCTTAAAGACATTCATCTTTTAGTAAAAAAAAATTCTACTACATTTTTATCTTAATGATTGCGTGTCTTGCTCAATAAAGGAAGGAGAAAGTATGGTTTGCCAGAACGTGTTATAAACGTGTCAAAATATCAGAGTATTATTATCTACCTAGCTTATAAGGTGCCTTAGTCCTACAAAAATTGAATAGAGACTTTGCAATGCATACAAACTCTAACTGCATCTAACTGCAAACTAAATTTGAAGATAATCGTTATGTTAATTCCCAAATGTATAGAACGTCCTTATAATGGGCTAATTATTACTATTTATTTTTAAGAAATACACATGGAATCAAATTTAAGTTTCCCAAAGTCAAGATATTCATTGGATTAAGTCGATCTTTATAATGCAGGCATCTGTTCGATCTTTCTAGAATCAGAAGAATATTTCTCGTATAGATAAACAAATTTAGACTAAAGAATTTATGATATGATAACTTATTTTTATTAGATCTTCTTGAAACAAAATGATATTTTAATTAGTGAAATTTTCAATGGATTTACGGGTACAGAAATGCTAGTATTTTTTTCTGAATAATGGGCAAATGGTATGCTGAAAAATTTGTAACTGAATTATTTACTTATGTTATTATAACTTGTCTTGAAATAAAAGTTCTCTTTCTTATAAAGTAAGCTTTATAGTCTATATATAACTATGCGAAAGTGATAAATTTTTGTTTGTAGCTGCCGGTTGGACGCTGCTTGCATTTGGAGTTCTTCAAGTGCCATTTTGGTTTATCTACACGATAATAACGAAGAGAAAGCTGGGTATACCCAAGGTAAGATTAAAAAGGTTTTTGTTAATGTGAAACCCTTATATGCAACTTTTTTTCTTTACCAAAATTCAATTTCGTAATTGTACTGTAACAATCGTTTATTTCACATTTTAGTTCAATTGAATATTACTAAATTAGAACAATACACTCGTTTCATTCTAGTTATTAAACTACATTTCATAACGCTCGAATAGTTTTCCATGTCTGCAGCGAGCATATCATAACTAAATTTTTAAATCGACTGTTACGAGTCAGCATAGTCCGTTTTTACTATCGATGGAAAAGAAATTTCCTCGCAGATGAATTTCAAAGCTTTCTTTAATTTATTTTCTCGTTCTCGTTTTCGCAACGATATCGCCAAAACCGCGAAAATATTAACCCTATCTACCATAAACAATGGTGATTCCCTGCACAAAGCGCTATAGAGAGATAGAGAGAGAGAGAGAGAGAGAGAGAGACAGAAAATTGCCAGTATAGATTCAATAATAATCATTTGCATCGCAGAGTCTATCACCTTAGAATTAGCTAATCAATCCAGTCCTTCCTTTGCGGCGTTTCAGATGTTCTTGGCGGCAGTGAAGCCTAGCGAGGAGTGGGGTCCACTCGGTCAATCGAATCTATTGGCCTGGCGCCGATTTAAGGAGACGCGTCGACTAATGCGCGAAAAGCGCAACTCCACCAGGCTCAAGCAGTTCATCTACGTTCTCGTCGGCTGCGAATCCAAACTCGACTGACGTGCTGCTGCTGCTGCTCCTGCTACTACTTCGCGTGCATGAAAACTTTAACGATTTGGCTTGATTTTCATGTGGAAAGCAGGCATTGACGATGACGTTGAAGCAGCCCGTACGTTGCATTTTTCGCTGTAATTTATAGGATTATCTTTTTCGAATTGTCTTCGGTATGGTAGTATTTGCTCCCCGAGGAATATGCGGCTTGTTCATAATAGTTTTTAATGTTTTATACAATTTTTACACCGCTCGGAATTTTTTTTTTTTTTTTTTTTACGAAGAGTTCATCATAACTTATAGATAGTGCAATTGAGTACAATCATTTATACAGGGTATGTTACAGTATAATAATAAATTTAATTAGAGTACTGCACTTTTATAGGATTGTTCTAAGAAGTTTAAGCCTCTACGCGTGAAACGCGTTTTATTTATTAAAATCTATATATATATATATAAACGAATAAAAAGCAGGAAGAGCCACTGAATTGTTTTATTAGAGTTTATCAGAGAATTTCTTTATTTTTGATCACCATTTGATACCTACTAGTTTCAATTACTTAAAAATCTGACTGTGAATTCGACATAAGAAAACAAAAAAATTCAAGAACAAAGATATTTATTTTACGAAATACAAACAATTCTGTACTTAAAACTAGATCACGGCATTGAACTCAGAATGCAGGATTTCAAAGGAATTCCTATCAGTTCATCTAAAAAGTTAGTTCAATATGATTCAAAAAATCCATTGTGTATGTGATTTTATGAATTCATTATTGACATAAGATAAAATTCTTTTAATTTATGATAATTTTTTCTTACTCATACATCAACAATTTTTCAAGTTGTTGAGCAACTGTATTAGCACGTTATATCGAATCGTGCCTTTTACTTGTAAATATTCAAACGGATCACGAATGTTCGATAGAACGACATTTTTTTAATTATAAATATTTAATGCGTCATGTGCAATTACGTTACTGTGATTTTTTTACTCGCGAAATACAAATTTATCGATATACATAAATTAATCAACCAATCAAATTTAAATGCCACTATAATTTGAGGATACTAAAAATTAAAATAATAATGTTCTGAATTTAGAATTAAAGTGATATGACACTCGCAAATTGGAAACTATAAGTACATGTAATTTTTGCCATTTTCCTGTATTATATATACCTATTTTTATTGTAAATAATGTTAAGTCAGACAATAAATATATTTATAAAAAAGAAAGAAATGCGATCACAGGTCTGGAAAAATGCATGAGTCCCTCGATGGTTCATCGTCTTTATCATATTCGTATTCCTCGGACGTATCCTAAGGAAAGTTCAAATAGAATTATAACGAATTTCCCCACATTAAGATAATTAGTTGGCGCAAAGGGAATAAATCAATTACCACAAGCACAACAGGTTTTTGCAGCTTCAACCGTTCCTCCAGCAATTCCATTTCGAATTCTTTTCGCCTTCTTGTCCGCTCCTCGCAATCCTTTTAGAAACAAATTATCGTTTAATATTTGAGGAAATAATAACGGGTTTTTCTTACGAATAAAAAGATAAATAATAAAACAAAGAGAATTTATTATTTTTTGAAAAACTCGAAAAGTATAGAATAACTACTGATAATTTTTTAATATACTTTAATTTCAAAGGTAATTAAAAAATATCTGTATAAGAATAATTGCGGTGTATCCGAACCAAATAAATTTCAAAGAGGCAAGCCTGTTTGAAAAATATATATCAGGCAATTTAGCTCTCCTCGACCGCTATGGTTGGCGAAATTTCACGAAGAGAAGCTTGAAAAAGAGTAAAGGAATTTCGTTCAAGATTACCACTGTGCGACTCCTCAGTAAGGCAGTGGTAGCCCTCCTTAGACGCTTGCCGCCTTGTAGATGGAAAGTCGAAGAGACAAGATAGTCTGATATATTATATATTTTTCAAACAGGATTGTCTCTGAAACTTATTTGGTTCGGACATATACCGTAATTATTCTTATATAGATATTTTATAGTTGTAACCGAACGCAAAGTTTTTTATATATAATTATAAAAATTTAATTAAAATAAATATTATATATCATGAACATCCAAAAATTCTTTTATTTATTCAAATTTTATTTACTTATCAGCACAGTTTAAGATCTCTTTTTTTGAAGATTACTGAACTCTTAATTTTTTTTTATGCAAGACACAATAAATGACGTACAGTATTTCTACTCTAGCACTCTACTTTTTATAATGTATTTTGGAACTATAATGATTTCCATTTTTTTTCTACTTCGTTGTGGTGCTACATAGTCGCTTAACACGAATTGGAAAGTTAGGATTCGACGGTAAGTAGAAGGCACCCATTGTGTATGTGTACACACTAAGTAATATTGTTTATTGAAAAATCTACTTATAAATATAAAAAAATGTGGAGAGAATTTAGTTCCAAAAAGTTCAGCAAGTGTCATTTGTTGCAGCTTTATGAAATATTAAGATCTTAACTTTGACAGTCTAAAATATTCTAAACAAAGTATTTTTAAAAACTTATATCAATGAAATCTTCAAGCTATTTTCCATTCTTTTAATATATAGAAAACTATTTAAGTGAAAGAATATTGGTTTTAGTCAAAGAAATCCTTTTTAAAGTGTTCCAAGATCAGACAAAGTATTTGATACAAGAATAAAATAAATGCAAAACAAAAGTACAGCGATCCTAAAATCATAATTAATAAAAATTTTGAGGTTCAACGTTAATTCTGAAAGGATATGAACGATTGAAGTTCGACTATTTTTCTGACTCCGTTTCGCGTCCGTATTAAATTTTATGGAAATATTTTTCTCCGTTATCGCGATTAGATGACGTAAATATAAAAAGAAAGTTAGAATCACAAAAGTCCAAGGAAGACATTCGTCAAAAAGGTTTTACGTTAAAGGGATGTGCTACAGTCGAATAGATTCTTACCTCACCGGTTCTATAATTTAACGAAATATATAAAGATAGAGAATAATTCTTGGAAAAAAAACTCTGTCACGATTTCGGTAACGATATAAACATTACGTGGTACCAGTTTCATGAAATTCTATCCACAATTCACAAAGATTTATGTCCTCAAAAATTTCGAAGATAAAAATCGCTGTGAATTATGAACGAAATTTTCGACGATAAAAGTATCAACAAATTCTCACTTGACTCTTTAAATTTTACTGATACTCTTTAAAATTTAAAAAAAAATATTAATACCATATAGTATAAAAGCCACTGTCCAAGATATTCGATGGGATCGAATGGTTTCTTCATTGAGATTTCGCGCAAAGCTATTGGTAAAATCATTCCAAAATATTCCTTTAAATAGTCGCTGTCTTCATTCGTTTTTCTACTTGGAACAGACGATTCGCTGTGGAATGAGCCTGCCAGAAATTAAATCAAATTAATTATCCTTTCTCAATTTATTTCTAAATATTGATATAGGTAATTTACTTGCAATCACAAATGCTGTCAGCCTTTATTATGATTTTTTGAAAAGCCTTGCTAACTATCATAATGTCTTGATATGAAAGTCCTTCTTCTTCCAATTTTCTTGATAAAAATATAAGTACACGAGTAATGATTTTATATTAAAAAATTCATATTTACACATCAAAACTATTTTAATGAACAGTAGTTTCAGAGTTGTGACAGTTCACATTTTACTAATTAATACATACTTTGATAAAAATAGGTTAAGACAAATTTAAATATAAAAATTATTATGTTTGAAATATATTTGGTTATTATAAAAGAAAGCTATTATATTGTATTTAATGTAACTGTTTAACAAATACAGTTCTACTCCGATTGATAATAGAAACTGAGCTTAGAAATTAAAAGAAAAAAGCAATTATTTCAGTATTGTACAGTATAGAAAAAAATATAAATTTATAGAAACATTTAGTAAAATACTTTCTGATGCATCATCTTTTATTTGTAACAGCCATTATTTACTTTTGGAGTAAGTAATATAAAATAAGATGATTTATTTTCAAATAAATCAAATGATAGGAGTGTATAAACCATTTTTATTCGAAAAAAAACCTTGTTTTATCACTATATGAAGCATGTAAAAGTGAAGTTTCTATTTTTAGTGATATTAACTAGATCTTCCTGTAATACTTGATTGTTATGTATTCCTTATATAAATTTTCATTTAATCAAAACTAAATATTAAATATTAAGGTTACAAATTTACGTCATCGCTTCATCTGTGAGACCAGTTTTTAATATTTCGGCAATAAGATGTTCCTGGATGCCATGCCTCCGTAAAAATACACGAACAAAATTTTCCTGAACCTTACTGCAAAAACTCTTTGTTGAGTCACCTTGCGTACAATTTCCGTCCATTTTTGCAAATTCACTTATCAAATGGATTTTCACTTTGGTGCAGTCGGTACAGGCGTACAGTTAATAAAAGATGATAACTAATGACGTTCCATACACTCTGAATATAGTCACTCGCGTCGAATAATTGAAATTATTTAGATAAAACTTACAAGGTTAATCAATATTAAAATTCTAATAAGAATTTATTTTACAGGTTACTTTAGTTTTATTTTACTGATAGTATTTTTAAAAATAATTCTATTAGAATCTTGAGAAGAATTATATTCTTGAGATGATCATATATATTTTTATTAATAAATAAATATATTAAACAAATTATTTTACATAAATAAAATAGATTATATTCTAGGTATAAAAAAAGTATAAAAATATAATTTATTTCTAGGTATTGTTATTCAATATTATTTTATTTTTCTCATTAAAAAAAGTGAAATGAAAAATAATATCTAAGTAATTTTACCGGAGATAACTATAAGAGTTAACATGGCTGTATGTTATATGAATGATAATTCTATCTGACTTTTCGCGGTTGATGAGCGTTGTATTAAACGGTTTTTAATTATGTTCTGATAATCGTTGATGGCGGACCGATAAATTAAATGTTATATGTAAAAATGCAATCAAAAATTTTTACTTAAACAATTTAATCAAAATGAATCGAAAGTCTTAATATTATCATAACTACTGTATAAGAGCAAATTATTTACAAGAAAACATTTTTTAACATCGAGTCGAATAATTTTAACAACAGATAAAAAGTAGCAGTTTCAAAGTGAAATATTGTAATTTCTAACTTTGCTTATGTGGGCAAAATTTTATGTAGCAAAACTTTTAATAATATTTTCGCAAAAGAATGTACCTGCCAGCAAACCGTAAAATATCATCAAATTATCTTTAGAAATGTTTTAATCGACACACGTACCAAGCGCAAAACTGTTATTATCTTCAATTCTGAAGAGCTGAAATCTTGAGGCATTGAAGCGTATAAAACAATTAATTAAATCTTGCGTTCCTGCTATTTTATTATATTTTTTCTTAGTTGAATCGTAGGCAAGGTCCATTTTTTTATTAATTATTTCGTGCTGTACGAAATAATTCACAATGCCCTATTAAAGAGCACCAAAATTCAAATGAATTTGAATACAATTCGTCAAAATCAGACTGCATTGAATAAGAATGCACCGATCGCTATTCGAATTTATCCGGTTATCAGTGGATTTTTCCGGATCTGTTAACAAGATCCTAAATTACACGTTGATTTTAGAGTGTAATAAAACTACTCCAATTCAATTTATATTTTTTGTTAAAAAAAAAGCTGTTCATAGACAAATATATTAAAAAAAAAAAAAACAACATACCGCAGTATTTTATCTTTACTTAAGCCGACTGCCAATATCAAACAATCAATATTTTTCACCAAAGTTTAAATTTCTATACGTACTACCTACAAAGTTTCCTCTCTCATGATCAATACTTTTCTATACAGCAATCACAACTCAATTAAATCCAAAAAAAGATCAATCGGTATACGAGAAGTACAAATATAACAAGTCATCCCAATTAACGAGAGTACACAGAATACTGCTGCACTACGTAGACTATTAAGCCAGGATATAAGAGTGCAGAGAGAAGAATCTCGATAACCATAACAATTGCAACCTCATGTGTACATGTGTAGCTGCTACTCTATATCACAATGCCCTTTTTGGGAAAAGTCTTTTGTTATTATCAGTCTTATCTTTATTAGCAGCGATTTGCGATCTCGCGTGTATGATACGTCAAAGTCACCTAATGATCGGAGCGAACGAGAGGTGGGAGAGAAACAGAAGAGTTCACTCTTTGACATCAGTCGATTCAGTGCCGCTCGCGCGCAATGCTTCGGTATCCTCGAGTAAAAGGATAAAAAAAAAAAGTAAGTGAGGAACAATAAGTTGGAATATCAAGTGTCGCGACTCTCTTCTGACGCGTTAGTCTTTTTTTGCAATACTAACTGGTGCTCCTCGTTTTTTTAGCAGATGGCAGAAGCTGTGAGTTTTATATACTATCTTGTTGTCATTTTTTTATTGTTGTTCTGTATTGGCACTTCACTGAATAAACGTTGAATATCTTGGGATAAGAGACACACATATATATTTTCTGTAGATATCTACAGAAGGGTATTACAATACATTTTTTTTTTATAAAAATAAAAATTATATGGCATTGATTTGAAATACATATTTTTTTAGTTCTTCTTGTATAACAAACAGTATTTACAAAATTAATTTTAATTTATAAAAATTTTTTAATAATTGTATTCTAATATATTCAAATTCAATACACAGTTAAAAATTTGATTGATGCTATTTTTACGTACAAGTTTTTAGTGTTTTATACGATCACCTATTTAGGATTAGCGAAACGGTATTTATTTTTATTTAACTCTTCTGTGCTCAGACTGTGGAATCTATGTCATAATGATTTATCTATAAATTTCCATTGGTTTTTTCCATTTAAATGTTTAATGATGTCTACCTAGCTAACTATTATTAATTTATATTTTGTTATTAGAGACTCATGTCTCGGCCAACTTGACACTAATTATAATTCAGTATTTAAGTCTACTTTTTCCCAATGCAAGGGGGTCACTCACCTTGACATTTATGCAAAATAAAAATGAAATTTAAAAAATCTTATGTGTTTTCAATTATTATGCTAAAAATGACCATAACTTTATTCTTATTAAAAGATGCAAGATTGTAGATTAACTTGGCGAATTATAAAATGATTGATTAATTAAATTAATAAAATCTTGATCTTGTAATATCTGCGTAAAATATGTTAAATTTATTATGGAGAATCAAATATTATTGTTACAGGGAAGTAAAGAATGTTTTCTCTCACGAGCGAATCGACAAACACATTTAATTCCAATAGAAATTATTCGATCTTTCGTCAATTCATAATTTCATTAGCATAATTATCTACTCTCGATTAAATTTTAAGAAAAGTCATAAAAATTCCACTAAGTTAAATAAACGAACTCACAAAAACAAATTCACAATGTACAAATGTAAACTTTAATATAAAAATGTTAATAAACTGCATTTTAATCTCGTACAGCTAAGGAATAATAATGCTCATAAGAACACTTACTCAAATTTATTAGTATCTCCATAATCTTGTAGCAAAAAATAAATTCAGTGGTACTTAATTCCAACGGATTTGGAAACACTTGTTCATTATTTGATTCTGTATCAACACCCATAATTGCATGCTAAGCATGAACATAAGTAATTTTCCTCTTGACATTTACTTAACTAGAGCATTTTCTGGTATGATAATTATTCGTTTGTATAAGGAAATTTTTTCCACGAGTTATTACTAAACTTTCAATAAGTTCTATTCCATATTATTGATGAAAGATTTCGAGTAGTGTAAATATTTATTTAATAAATAATATTGTTTTATATTAGATTTTCTCTGTAATCTACTATCTATTGCAATACATAATTATTTTTATCTTTCGGTTTACCAATATTTTCTTATACAGTTTTAAGGGGATGTCGGAGCCAAATCAGCTCCTCATAGTTTTCGGTATACGTGAAATTTAAGTATTTTCTGGCGTTCCTAGTGGCATCAAAATATTCACAAAAACATTCTCTAGTGTTATTGATCCGTTATTTTAGCCGGGAGTATCTGCAATTTGTTTATTCTAATCTAAACGAATAGGTCACATTACCGAATCAGCGCTGCTATCAGGTGGAATATCCCAAGTTAGTGAGAGTTTAGATTAAAATAAAAAAAAAGTACAGGTACTCCTGGCTAAAATAATGAGCCAGTAGCACTAGAGAATTTTATTGTGAACATTTTGAGACCACTAGGAACGATGGAAAATACTATTCGATTTGAAAGCTAATTTGGCTCCGACATTCCTTTAAAGGGATGCTGAAGTTCCCTGTTTTAGTGATATTAAGTTTTTTTAAATTTCTAATATAACGTGAATCAACCGATTCATTTAAAACTTTAGGAAATGATAGAATGATCATAAATGAAGCGCGTTTAACCCAGATATTTCCGAAAAGTAAGGTAATACAGAAGAAAATATCAAATTTTTACTGATTTTAATTTATTTCAAAAGACGAAGTGATTTTAACCTTATAAGTTATCTTTCAAACAAAAAATATTATTTATTGGTAATTCGTGGGTTGTACGCGATGAATTCTATCATCTCCTAAAGTCGCAAGTCAATTCGTTAATTTGTTAAAGAGAAAAGTTTGAGAAATCATGTGGGAATTTTGGTATCGCAAGGATGAGAAAATTTTTAATTTTTAGTGACTTAGGCGTTCCGTTAATACAGTTAATTCTATATACACATTAATTTTTTTGATAACTTATAAGTTCTTCAAAAATATAATATTTTTTTATAAGCTTATTCGGTATTAAAGAAGTTATTACGATAAAGAAATTTTGTAATTAATAATTAATTATGTTTACGAAATAGTGCAGTACATACGTGATAAGAAGTAATAACTGATGACTTAAAAAACGATATCTATTAATTGAGATTTCGTTTGTCTTTATCAAGAATTGGATCAACATATATAATAAAGTTACTAATCTACTTTAATTTCTAACATTAGTACGATTACCTCATACCTGCACACACTCACACGCACACACACATATAGCTATTATATATTATATTATATATAATACAAGCTGTGAAAAAATTTGATTATTACACATCGCTTATGTATATATATATTTTTTTTGAATAGATGTAAGTGATGTGTAATAATCAAATGTCTTCCCTGCTTAACAAATTCATATAATTATTTTTTATCATTTACATTTACACTTTCTTTAGAATAACCAGTAAAAAATGATAAAACATGTCATTTCCTCTACAAGATATTTATTAAATAAAAAATATGCTCAATAATTATTTTCATCTCGGTTTTCAAAACAATTTTCCCTGTAAATCAAGTTTCTAGAGGACAAGCACGTATTTCCTTAAAAAGCTTTATAATCTCGTAAACTTGCGCTCGTAAAACAGTATACCAAAGCATTCATTTTTCAACTACTTATGAGAATAAATAATGATTAAGGCTAAAAATGTTAGTGCTTTTTAAATAACATTGTAAAATCGTGATACAGTAAAATTGTAAAATTCTGCATAGAAAAATGAAGCTCATACCCAATTTGATATACAAAAGAGAATAGAAATCTGTATCTGTGCCAAAAGTAATTTAATTTCACTTTGTTGCTTTCGGACGAAGTTTGAAATACATGGCCATAAAGGTAGCTTGAATGCTTACTCTTTGTATTTTATCAAAGATCGGAATAAAATCAAGTTTTCTTATACGCACAACAAACCAATTTTTATTTTACAAGAACTCGGATACGAGCTTCATTGTTTATTGCATTCTTGTCACTAAATATTGTTATGAATACAGGAGAAAATAGCATGTTTTTTTAAGAACAAAAAATCCAACAAAACATCTTGTTATCGCGATACTAATTCAATCAGTACTAATTGAATAATCGAATTATAATTTTTGCTTTAAGATTACCGGCAACGGAGTCGCAAATCATGGCTACGTAAATGATGAATGTACCGGCAATGGAAGCAACGGAATCATCAAGAGCGATGGGATTGATAAGAAACCAGCAAAAACGGTGATATGCTTTTCATTCATGCACCCTATAAATAATTTCATTTTCCATCTCATTTCAAATGACTGACTAGGTACATTTGTCTCGAACAAGCACTAGCACAAGAAATCAGCAGCTGAACCGAATCGTACTGATTAAATTCAACGTTCCGACTTCAATTTTTTCACTCTCTGTTACACGCATAATACAGACAATTTACCATATTTCATAGTAAAAGCAACAGCTAAGAGATAGTTACGATTTATTTCATTTCCATGTGGCTTCGATACGCCGCTCTACAGTTCGTACGTTAGAAATAGAAAAAACATGGATTAAAAGACAGACAGGTATTCGAGAGGATCACCAAGCATCAAGGTCTTAGCAAGGATTTTAACGTGTATAATGAATTGTTAGAATACACAACTTAAGAGTTATTTACTTAAAAATCAATATGAAGCGTTCTTAGGAAGAAGGGAACATCTTATATAGAAATTATATAGAAGAAGTATCCTTTCGTCCTAAGAAAGCTTTAATTTGTACTTCAGTGCTTTCTTACATATAAACTTTCTACTTTTTGTTAGTGGAATTAGCTGTACTTTCATTTTATTAGCTATAAAGTCTCTTCGTAAAACTTCGCGCCACATCTCACTTCATCCAAGAAAGAGTGTCAGTTGTATAATTTTTAAAAAGTCAGTACGTCGTATAGGGTTAACATGAATTTAATCTAAATGGCATTGATATCCCATTCAAGCGCAGCATCAGGAGCACGAGCGAGCGCAATGGGGCAACGATCGGGAGTTTCTACTCTCCTGCATCGCCATGTCAATCGGTCTGGGAAATGTCTGGCGCTTTCCCTTCACGGCATACGAGAACGGCGGTGGCGCTTTTCTCATTCCTTACATCTTCATCCTGACGGTGGTTGGCAGGCCTTACTACCTCCTTGAAATGATACTCGGACAGTTCTCCAGCAAGTCAACCATTAAGATCTGGGACATGGTGCCAGCGTTCAGAGGTATAGTCGCATTCTCCATTAACTGCTACTGGATCGATTCTTACTTTAAATAAACTTAATAGTTGCACTGTGTGAAGCATTTAGCGTGCACAAATAGTATATTATATGTCTAGAAAAAAGAACCTAAATTCACGAGGATTTATTAATTCAACTGCCAACCTTTAGTACATTCGATTTGATCATTGTAAAGCGATATTTCTATTGAATATTATTCAAGGGGATTTTGAGGTGTTCTCCGGTAAATCGATTTTAGATAGATTTTCTTTCTTTCTTTTCAAACTTCAAGGATAATGCAATTTAAAGATATGCTATTGTGTTACAAGTATATTTATTTTGTGGTACTGTTGGTTTTCATTCTGTTTTTTTTTTAAATTATATTTATATGATTTGTACACTATTTATGTATATTTTAAAAATGACATTTAAGGATGACTTATAAAAAGAAACAAACTTTTTGATCATACCAGCCGGAGAACATCCTTAACTGAAAATATTCAAACTACTAAGTTTTAATAACAAGACATTCGTACATATTTCGATACATGTACGTCATATACTTAGAATAAAATGAAATAATACCATAACATAGACCCGAGCTAAAAATATCCTCTGGTAAATTTACGGTGGCGGGAAAGCATCGAAGAAGATTCACAACGGAGTACATTCATGCTAAATGGACTCAGTAAACGTTTCATAATGTTTGCGTTTATACATTTATATTATACACTCGTGTACGCACTCGAATTGCAGTATATACATGTATATGACGGCAGGCTCGAAAGCTAAGGCAATAAAAGCGTTAATTGAAATTGCGTACACCGGCAGGCATCGGGTTCGCTCAGTTTATGGTGCTTCTGGCTCTGGCATCGTACTACTGCTCCCTAATGGCGCTGACGTTGTTCTACCTGATTGCCAGTTTCCAGTCTGAATTGCCGTGGTCCAAGTGTAGATTGGAATGGGGCGAGAACTGCCTCGACTCGACCAGAAATTCCTCGATTCCCATCCCTGGAAACACTACCCTCAAGAGCTCGGCCGAGCTCTACTTTTAGTAAGTTCCCCTTTAATTGTCACTTCTTCTTCCGTTTTTTTTTTTAATTTTCTTCTACTACTTTCGTTGTATATAGTTGAATCAAGGAAGAATGAGTATCTTGCTTTTATTACCGGGCGGTTTTACGATACTAAATAAATAGCACAGATCAAGCAATGTATACACATTTAAATTTTTAATTGATATACATATAAACGAGGCGAAATTTTACGATCTTCGATAAATGTTGCACTGTAATTAGGTAAAATCACAGTTGAATTAACAGGGTGCAATCTAATATATTATCGTTTACTTCAATTTTAAAATATCTACTTGAATTCTTTAAATAGGAGATTAACTGATAGAAATATAACGTATCCGAAATTCTGTAATACTTCCATTCTTTTATAAATATATCTCACAATGAGGGTCTTCAACTATAGATAATAATTATTTCTTACTATGAAAGTAAAATTTGCTTGTCAGAATTCGAGTGTTTAACAATAATTTATGAAAAACGATAAATAATAATAGGCGATTGTATTCGAGAAGTAGTAGCCGAAAGGGATTGTTTCAGTCAAATAGTATATGGTAAACGAAAGTAGATACAATTACACATCCCCTATTATGCAAACTTCTATAACGTTTAGTCCTTCACCCTTTTTTCCACAGCAAAGAAGTTCTGCGAGAGAAATCAGACATATCGGATGGTATAGGCTTACCGGATTGGCGATTGACACTGTGCCTGGGCGCCAGTTGGTTAGTAGTACTGCTGGTAGTAGTGCGCGGGGTAAAGAGTTCCGGCAAAGCTGCTTACTTCTTGGCTGTATTTCCGTACGTGGTAATGATCGGCTTATTGATCAGAGCAGTGACGCTAGAGGGCGCGGTCAACGGTATACTGTACTTTGTTACACCAAGTTGGCACAGACTCTGGGATCCTCAGGTCTGGTATCATGCGGTCTCTCAGTGCTTCTTCTCTCTCACCGTATGCTTTGGAGCAATCGTCATGTTCTCATCGCACAACAAGTTTGAGCACAATGTTTACAGGTAAATTGCAACATTCGTACGGCATTATCTACAAATCCCTAAATCTTTTAGAATAAGAATATATGTCACTCTGCATTTGAAGTATTTTAAACGCAATACTATTTCAATCACAAAATCAATCACTAAATATTACATATTGAAACTAAATTTAATTTTTAAGTAGAGACATTTATCTGATTAAAATTAATGTTACGTTCCTAGGAAATAATATCATGAATAACGAATTTCTCTACAGAGACGCACAAATTGTGACAACCCTAGACATCTTTACCAGTCTATTAGCTGGGTGTACAATCTTCGGCATCCTGGGTAACCTGGCACACGAGCTCGGCTCTACCGATATTTCCAGCGTGGTAAGAGGTGGCACTGGTTTGGCCTTCATCTCTTATCCAGATGCAATTGCCAAATTCACGATGCTGCCGCAATTCTTCGCTGTGATCTTTTTCATCATGATGTTCGTACTGGGGATCGGTAGCGAGGCGGCTCTAACTTCTAGCCTCATCACCATCATCCACGATCAGTTTCCACATATAAAACTGTGGCACGTGTCCTGTGGCGTCGTCGCTATAGAATTTCTCATAGGATTGATCTACGTTACGCCGGTAAGAGAAATCATCAATAACTCTTTATGACTTATAGTTTCTACAATGTTCGAGCTAAATAAGAATAAAAAAGTATTTAAGTGTAAAATTTTTACAATTTTTTTTATCGTTAGTGGTTGTAGTCCTATCTTACTGAAGTTGTAATATTTTGTATATTTAAAAATTACATGCAAAATAAAAAACATCTTCAAGTGCCATTTCGTAAAATTTCAAGCAGGTGTTTATACGTTACTGGAAATAAATTCAAAACTTTAATGCTGAAAACCTAATGCTGATAATGTAGGGCTAATATAACATTCCCTCAAAGGTTATATTTACAAAATTTAATATTACAGTAATCAATATTTAAAGTCAACAATTAGATAAAAATTCGTTCATCCCTATATTACTGTTGCACAAGTTGATATTAATTTAAAATTAATAACTTGTTTAAATTATTACAATTTATATTCCGCAATTTTTTAAAGTACATATACGTACATATATAATCATATATGAAACAACTCTTAGTGATTACTCACAAAACTTGAAAACGTGAATGGGGTGAGTTGTTCATTTGATTGGCGTTCTAAATTCAAGTCCAAGGCGTTAAAAATAAAATCAGAGAAAATAATAAAAAATAGAGAATAAAAGAGCGAATTAAAGTACTATTAAGTACACCATGATAATTGTTTTTGAACAAACGTTAAAGTTACATGACTAGAATCGGTGAGGCGCCGAAGAAATATTAATTTATATGCTCATTCTACATGTGATATAATATATATAGTATATTTCACGTTTTATAGTATTTTAAAAGAAAAGTAGAAAATATTATAGTATTTAATTTAGCAAACTTTTAATACTATCATATAGCGTATTGCATTGTTTTGAAACCTTAACGAATTCGTAATTAGTAATACTCGTTTTTAAACCAAACTAAACAGTTATAGTAACGGTTTCTTTTAAGCGAGAGATCAAAATATGAATATATATTTTTTTCAAGTAAATAATTATTTCCTTCTTAGTACAAGAAATCGTTACGGTTATTTAACATAGAAATACAGCATTTTTTAACGAAATCGTTATTAAATTATTCAGTTCTGAGACCATTCTCAATATACCTGTAGGCGGTTATAGAATATCTTTTTTTTTAATTCTCAATTTTAATGAAAGTAATCTAGAAAACATAAAGCAAAGGTTATTAAAATATTTTCAATGAATCATAAATTATATAACAAAAGATTCATATCGCATACTTATAACGAACGATAATATTACGTAGAAATATGTATGAAACTAGATAACATAAAAACTTACTCTTAACGTATTATTGGAAGCATATTTAATAATATATAAGTAAAAAATTGTAAGAATTTTAATTTTTGTCTAGGGGGGCCAATATATGGTAACGTTCGTCGATTTCTATGCGACATCCTTCATTGCCTTCGTACCTGCAGTATTCGAACTTATTGCCGTATTTTACGCTTACGGTAACAGTATTTTTCAATATTTAGTTACTTCATTTATAAATTTAACTTTTATTTAATTGATCTGAAAATCTTAAGTGGAAAGGATAACATAAAATTGTAAATTCCGCTAAAATAGCTAAGATAAATACTTCATAAAATATTTTAACACTTTTTCAAATAATATGACTGATGAAAAATTAATAAATTTTTTTATATTTTTCCACTAAGATATTACATAAAATTTTATGATATCATTGATATCTTTAAATCTATAAAGTATTAGATATATATTGCATAAAATAAACCTTATAAATTACACGTAGGTCATGAGAACTTTCTTAACGATGTGGAATTCATGTTAAAACGACGACTATCTATTTACTGGCGCTTTTGTTGGCGATTTCTCACACCGGCGATTATTGGCGTTATATTTATCTACAGTATGGTCAATATTAAATTGTTGACTTACAATGGTGTTTATTATCCGAGTTATGTTTATGGTAAGTTATATATTTCTAAAACTTATGAATTAATTTAAATAATGTTTTAGGATTTTTATTGTATCGTATGTGTTTTCACCACTAGATGGAGACCGGTTTTCTGTTTTCACAAAAAGAAATTTATCATTTTTTTTATATATACATACATTTTTTATATATTGTTTACTACGTTGTGTCTGCGTCTTCCCGACGAGTCCACCAGACAGTACCGGGGCGCAACCCACCTCATCTCTTATTTCTTTGACAATATTACTTTCAGTCCTAAAAGTCTTCTTTCAGCAGATTTAACCTTATACAGGGTGTCTAGAAAGTTCCGAGACACCCCAGTAAGTCTCAAGATATAACTATTTCCGAAGAGGTTAAGGTCATTCCTGAAGAAGTTGACCTTGAAAGGACCTTGAGGAGCAAGTTCAAGGTTAAAAGCAAGGTCACTATTGCATTTCTCATTTTGAGTTGATGAAGAAATGTCCTTATTATCATTGGAAGGTATTTTATCTTTTCTCTAAAATACCCAGACCTTGTTTAAGTTGAAGTTACCTTTGCGTAACTACCAAGGTCATACCTGACCAACAAATTGAGTAAATGTTTGTACGTAAAATTTCTCGATTTTTCGATTGCCGTTGTCAAAAATAGAGGTTCCCATTTGAAAAAAAGTTGACCTTGAAATGACCTTGAAGAATAAGTTCAAGGTCAATACCAAGGTCACCATTGGATTCCCCATTGAAAGTTACTACAGGAATGACCTTAACCTCTTCGGAAATAGTTACATCTTGGGACTTACTGGCCCTGTATATAAATTTTAATTATAGTCATTTTTCCTTTACTTTCTCTCGGATAACAGATTTAAACACGGTCACATTCTCCGAGAGAAATTTATAGATATTGTCTCATCTATATAGCTTTTCAGGACTAAGCATATATGTCGCGTTTGTAAAAAGTCTTTGAGAATCATTGGCTCGTAGAGATCATTAAAAGCTCAAATTAATTTAGAATATAGAAATTTATTTGATTATTATGAACAATTTTGCATTTTATATTAGACTGTCATTTTTGATAGTAGGTATCGTGTGAAATGGAAAAAACTTCACATATATTTATTTAATGAAGAACCAAAATTTCAGCTATTGGATGGATTTTATTCAGCATCGCCCTATTGCAAATTCCTTTCTGGATGGTTGTCGCTATTGTGAAGAAAAGAAATCATGTTTTTCCAGATGTAAGAATAATAAAACTAATTATCTATTATATTTAAAAATTTATTGCAAGAATATTATGTTAAGAGTTTGTAGTAAGGTTTAATTATAAAATAATAATTATAGCCCCTCAATTAAAAATATTATAAAAGACCAGTTTTAAAACAAGTCATATCAAAATTTTTAGGGAATGCTTTTAATCTGTTTCTACTTTGATGTATAAATTGCTTAGGGCATTATAAACACAAGATTTTTTTAAAAATGATACCCTTGAAGTAACGAAATTAATTTTATAACTAAAGCGAATTTTGGATCTCTTTGAAACTTTAAAAATATTTTCTCCAGGTATCTAAAAACTCGGGTAAGTTTTTTTTGATTTGAAGATGTTTTATGGTCCTTCAAATGTATGAAAAACTATGTTTAGATTTAAATCACCATAACGAATTTCTCTATTTATTCACGTAGCTAGAATTTTGCTATTAAGGTTTTACTTAATTATTCGGAATTTTTAGTTTTGTCCCTAATGTACTACGTCTTAATGATTTCTATACGATTTCCAAAACTTACTGATAAACCGACCAATTCCTTTAAAAGAAAGCCTTAATTATAAGTAACCCGTCGATACCCGGAAGTCTTCTTGAAGTAAAACATGATTTTTTGTATATTTTACTTACTGCCATTATCTTCGGATTTAGGTCCATGAAACGAAACTGTTATAATTTAGCATGGATATGTGCAAGAATATATTCTTTTCAGTTTCAGCAAAATCTGTTCTCCAAGGTATGCGATCCTCTTAGTTTAGGAGCTAGATAGGGTTAAAATTAGAGTGCCACGGGTCCGACCAACTTATTCTTAAGTATTTTAACCTCCTGAATATAAAATTTTGGTCGGAATGTTTGAAAGTAAAGTGAAGGGTCCATTTAATTGCTATTAATAAATTAAATGTTTAAATGTCTATAAACCATAATTATTATAGATGGTTCTTGTAAATTTATAGTGCACTATTTTTACTACTTATATATATGTACTACTTCTATTGTATTATATTGATTTAGACGTACGACGTCTTATTTTGAACCTTATTTTATAATAAAGATAACTCATCTAATT
>UELV01156506.1:0-26624 GCA_900490015.1 Megastigmus stigmatizans
CTCTCTCTCTCTCTCTCTCTCTCTGTTTATATCGAGGACTAAAATTGCGAACAGGATGAATCAAAGGGGGTGCGGAGTTTTCTCCGCTAATAAAGCTGATTTTACAGTCGCTGGCGTATGTTATACGAGCTACTATGTACACTGTAATAGTATAAAAATTTTCAATATTCCATATTCAGGACGTACGGCGAAAAAAAAAATATAAAACTTTTAATTAAACATACGATGCTAAGCTGCTCTGACTATAAAAGGTACAACCGTGTAGAAAAGTCAAACATTTTTCCCATTGAACCCCTGTAAAATTAGTTGACACGAAAGAGCTCCGTCCCTGACCAAGATCATCGAATCGATTGCAAAAAACGCCTCGTAAAAGCTATAATAAATCACTCATCAATTGAATAATCATCACAGAATCGGATCCCCCATCCCACATGATTCAAAGTTATCTCTGGGTATATCACATCCACTAGGCATCCTTTCATCTCTCCCCTCCCACTCGGAGCCCAAACACACATACACCCACACACTCAGAGACACGCGTGTGACGTATTCGCATATACTTTAGGTCCACATATTGGCAATCGTCGCTGCATTTAATTTCGCATACTCTCATGGCAAAGTGAAACGCGTCGCGATCGAGTCTCTCTCTCTCTCTCTCTCTCTCTCTATCAGTAGTGTGCACGTATAGAGCAGCTCGCGCCGGAAATGACAAACATTTTGATCAAACATTTGACAAACACTCGTAGTGCCTCGCCTCGCCTCTATCTCTCTCTCTCTCTCTCTCTCTCTCTCTCTCTCTCTCGTCCAAAACAACTCTGTCGCTTGGGCAAATAACACGCGGAGCTCGTGCGGACGAACGGCTGCTGCTGCCGAGTGAGAGAGAGAACTGGATGGCATAGCCCAGGACATATATATATATGTATATAGATTGTTTCGCTACTGTCTGGGCATCAAAGTTGCCCGGGCTGCATACGTACCGGGCGCCCAATTCCACCGCACAGTAACGCCGCTCGACTTTTTCGGCGAGAGCTTTCTACACTCCTTGTTTTTTATCTCTCGTCGTCCGTCTCTGTATCTCTCGAGCCCACACTCTCCCCTCTCTCTCTCTCTCACTGTGTTCTCGCTCGTCCGCGTATATATACACGCATTTTCCGCCTCATAGCCATAGCTGTGTGTGTTTTTTTTTTGCGTACGGCGGCCCTTTCCCCGCGCGCGCGCACAAGTCGTGTTACGCTTTTTAATTAACGCTGTAGGCCGATGACTCGAGCGCGCGCTTGCCCCGAAGAAATATTGAAAAAAGCGAGTTCGACGCTGTATTGATGAAAGGCTGCTGCGCTCGGCGATTTTGTTTTTTACTCTCTCTCTCTCTCGCTCTCTTTTTTTATTTGGCGAAAAGGCTTTGGTGCGCGGGCGGGTGGGCGAGCGCGGGTCCGGTCTCTTTTTTGTTCGATCGAAAAGCGGACTGCAGCCGATTTCCATACGGAACGTGTATCTTCAAAGAATATTGCGTGTTACGGAGGAGAGCAAACTTTTTATGCGACACGTATATATCGATCCTTTTTTTTATCTCCTCTTTTTTTTTTAATTAAAAGCGCCATGGCGAGTCGGTTCCTTTTACTTTTTTTTTCCTAAATCAGAATAACGTGGTTCGGTGCTTTTTTGTGTAGCTGCGTGCGCTGCTTTATATGTGCAAAGTATGTAATTTAGAGAATGCTCCAAGGCAGTTTTTCTTTTAGAGAGAATACGTGTACGCGTATACGAGGCCGTGCTTGTAGGCTTTTGCGAAATTCGGAAAGTAATTGAGTGTAGAAGGGAGAATTTACAAAAGGATCTAAAAGCGAAATATTGTATCCTAATACTACCGATAAAATTGGACAGGAGATCTACAAAACTTCTACTGATAATTGATGTATTAAAAGAGATTTTATTTTAACAAATCAGATCTCCTTATTCGAAAGGAAACATTTAACAATAATATAGTTGACTGTATCCTTAAGTTTGATTATATACAAGAAAGTAGAAACAGATAGACATAGAAAGACATTGATCTTTAATAAGCTTTTTCAGCTGTTCGGTTAGAATTGATCAGTTTCCTCTCAACACTGCATTTTATTCAAATCTCATATGCATCGTTCCTTAGTGTCTGTAAAACAATGTACTTAAATTATAAATTCGTTTTTTCAATATTTTCAAAAATATGATGGAGCATCGCATACAGAAAACGCTAAATTAAAAATTACACAAACTACAAAAATAAATAAAGATAATAATGAATCGCCGACGAAAAATCCAACTTCCCAAAAGCCAACGCACACATCAGGCAATCGTAAGAAGCCCGCAACTCGCAACGCTCCGATTTTCTTCCCGTTCCCCAAACTTCCAAGTATCAGCCTCTGCGCTGTAGTTGCTATATAACCATATACCGTGCAACCCGAGCAACGTCAGCTCTACATAAGCTGCATAGCAGGGCATCACAAACTGCTGGCATGAGAGAACAGGGGGAGGGCGCGGCTCTCGCTCTTCTCCTCTCTCTTGCTCTCTCCTCGTTGCACCACGAAGGCCTAAATAGAAACGTCACGGGGCCCGTGTAAGTGGCTTGTCCAACATTTTGATTAACACGTCTCGCAGACTAGCGCGTCGTATATAGTCGGCCCGCCGTGCTCCAACTTGCCTTCTATTCCTCTATACGTATACTCCTTCGTCGCTTCTATTCTGCGCATATACTAACACACCGAGGGCTGCACCGATGCACTGGCCTTTGGTTCGGGAACGTGTATGGAGGCGTCGGTTCAGGATATGGATGGGAATGAGGATTAAGAAGGTGTCGCACGGTGATGGAACTTGGTGCGTCTTTGATTCGATTTTTCAATGTTGGAAAGAGTTGTATTGGTAGGTGGGGTGGTATTTATAAGCTGTGAATTATTGAAAATTTATTTATTTCCTCTGGGTTAAGATATCTGTGTAAAAGGTGTATTAAGACTGCATGTTTAGCATGGACATATATGTACAAAGTCATGTAGAAGTTATTCCGTTTCAACGAAGAAATATATACTTAAAAATTTTTTTTTAATTTCCTGCAATAACACTGCGTACGCAGAATAATTACACACTCCACATCTTTCGCAACCTGGAATTAGCAATCGTAACATTGTATCTATCGCATCAAACAACCTTATTTGAAAAGAAAATTATCATGCGGAATCTAAAAATTTTTCTCCACTCTACCTTCTTACCTCCCAACATTTTGATGCGATTCTACTTTTGCATAATCCAAGACTCTGGTAGATCTCTAATAGCATGCCTATTCGCTAAAGGAAAGTGTCTCAATCATCGAATACCAGGTTTAACCAGTGCTAAAAGCCTCGAGCACGGCTCGATCGAATCATCAGGCCTCCCGATCCTGCCTCTACTCGCCAATGTGATACCAAGCTTTAAGCAAAGCGATCGAGACACGTAACAAGGGCGCGGGATGGAATAAGGCTGGGCGGCGACGGGTTGCGCGAGCGACCGATGAAGGTGTGGGGTTATATCCTCGAGGCAGCTCGCTCCGCTGTTACATAGGCTGCGTGCGCGCCTTAATATAGTAAGGTGGGTATTAGCATGTCGAGGTGAGTAGGCAGGCCACGTGTGCGTGTGTGTATATATATTGCACCGGTCTTCGTCGCTCCTCTCGCCCTCTTACTCGTGTAACACACGAATCGCGAGAGAGAGAACCTTATAGTAGACAGGGAAAAAATCCACGTGTGTACGTCTGTCGGGCCGAGACTCTCTCGCCGAATCGATTCTCCTCGTGTTCGCCGCGCTCTTCTTGTTATAAGTATCTGGCTGTTTTTTTTGGTCTTCGTTTTGGGCTGTACACACTTGTTTTCTCGCTTTCTTGTATACGAGAGCTGGGTTATTTCGGGCCCCGAAGCACTGGATGAAAGTACTCGATGTGGTTGCGAAGCGATGAAATGACAGTTAAGGAGACGATTTTATTTCGCTTCTCGATAATTCGGGGTATTGTCGAAATACTTGCGTGAGTAGCAAATATAGGCGTAAAAGTTGGAAGTGATCCGCGCGAATCTCAACCTAATTTAATAACACGATTAAATAACAATACCAAATGATTTGGGAATCTTCTATATATCTAAACTTTTAGAGCGACAAAAAAGAAAGTCGGCAGCAGCTCGTAACGATTTCCGAGCACGTAGAGTATAACGATTTCTCGCTTTTCAGCACCGTAGTTCGGCTCGTGTGCTCCTCCTCCTCCGCCCTCCCACCCGTTTCGAAAGACTAACGATTTCGGGCGATGCGCTTTTAATTACTTCAACTGCACATGCGAGAAAGGCGGCGGCATGGCATACGTGGTACATGCGCATCGTATACACAGCCGTCGGTTCATCGCAGAGGGTCGAGACGCTGAAGCGATTAACTACGAGCCGAAAGTAGGAATTACGCGAGATGTTGTGTGTATATATGGTACGTATGAGCGATGGCTTAATCCCCGCGCGAGTTTCTGGGGGTCTCTTCGCGTTTCGATAAGTCGCAGAAAACTGGTTTTCGATTAGGCGCCCGGGTTTTTCGCGTGCGCTTAATTGCTGGTTGTTATAGGCCCAAGCGTAAACCGACTTTGTGCGTATTATAGCTGTTTAATTTTGGTTTATTTTACTTTTTGTACGCGAGAGCAGCGTACTTATCGGTTTAATTTACTTAGCAGGCTATGATTAAGTGTGCAGGCGTGCCGTTGGCTTTGCGCTTATAATATAATGCGCGTGTTTGAATTTAGTTAAACGCTCGGATGTGGCGGCTGCGTTAGTGCGTTTAATCTCGCGTTGAAAGATATTTTTAATTATTATTTCACCGAGTGATCGTGGCGTTTATAAGAGCTGCTCGCATCAGCTTTTAAACTACTTTGAAACTTTTTAATATTTCTGAAGCTTAATGCATATACATAGTTGAACAAGAAGAAAATGTTTTCCGAGCTAAATTTACTTAAACTGTCGAGCAAAATATATCTAACTACTTAAGCAATATCTGCTGAAGTACTTGAGTAAATGTCGCTTGAGTGGTACCAACTTGAGCATATTTCACCGAATCACCAAACTAAATATTGCTCCACTATAATTTCATTAAAATCTTTCTAATCAACTTGAGCAGATTTTTCTTCTTTCCATAAGTGAACAAAAATACTTGTTCTTTAGGTTCAAAAGCCATTATACACCCAAATAGTACGGAAGGTAGTTAGACTCAGGACTGCGGGGTGAACACAGTGGACAAATAGTCCGATGTCGCGATGCCGCGTTGCGAGAGACAAATAAGCGCGGCAGTTTACAGTCGGGTCAGGCTGCAAAGTGCCGGTGTATACACACTGTATGAAAGAGAGAGAGAGAGAGAGAGAGGGAGAGGGAGAGTGAAGGGAGTCCGGTGTAGAACCGTCGGATGCTGTGGGGCGGATGGAGAGACAGACCAAGGGCTGGCGATGAGTTCATCGTATTACTTATGCAATGTGCCCGAGCTCGTAGCTCTCGGCGTCTGGCCGAATTCATGCTCTTGGTGTACACAGTACTCGGACTGGAAGGACTGGTTTTGATGAAATTCGCCTGTATTTGAATCTTCGATGCGTTGTTTCATGCTCTGTTGCTTTTCGCCTTTGTTTTCGATTGTCATTTTTCTTTATTTATTTTTTTTTTAGAGATTCATTGACTGATGCTATTTCACTTTTCGTTGAGCTTAAAGATCAGAATAAAGTACCTACAAAGTAAATTTATTTGAGAATCTCAAAAGGGGAAAGTGTAGTTTTCTTCGATAAAAATGTATATCATTACCCTCTAATTTGACTTTGAGTGAAAATTTCGTGTTTTCGTGATTCAAGTCAAAAATGACTTCACTATGAGTAAAAACCCAAAACTTTCACTAGAATCCAATTACAGAGTATATAATATAATTAAAGCATTGATTATTCGAAAACATGCACTTACACTCTTATTAATAACTAGTCCACACACTTTTTCTCCACATCTTTCGTTTTCCAATAGCTCTACTTACTCGATCTGAAGTATATCGCGTGCGTGCACGCGTCCCCCATTTGTGTTCCCCTACATATATACATACTTCTTTTTTCATCTCTTTCGCAAATTACCCATCGTTTAAAACTCCTTCTCGTCCACGAGTGCGAGTGCACACAAATATACATATATATATATATATATATATATGAGTTTAGATTTGAAAGGGAGAGAACCCATGGTATAAGGGCGATATCGAGAATTCATTCGATTATACGCTCGTTTCGTCCGATTATACGCATGCATAGTATATGTATATACGCGCAGTTCATTTCGACCCCTTCTTTGTGTATCATTGCATGGGAAGTATAAGCAGTGGTGACGACTTATGTTGCTTTCAATTACTTTAAGTTGATATGACAATTGCGATGATCCCACGTGTACGATGGAGATTTTTAGAAATAAATTGATTTATCCTGCACAGAAATATAAGACTGAGGGTATGGGAAATCGTTTTGCTTGAGATATTGTATGAGGTATGGCATAAATATTACTGAAATCGCGAAGTAAATTAAATTTTTAATTAACAAGATGTTATTACAATAATAAATAATAATAAAATAATAATAAATAATATTATAGATAATAAACAGTAATGATTAGTATAATCAAGTTGACGCGGTAGCGTCACGATGGCAAGTATGAGTCACACTGTATACGAAGTCTGAGGGAGCACACGCGACTAATACTTATTCTTTGAATAAACACTTTTAAACCTCTTTGTCAAATTCTAGATCAAACAAGTAATTGTGCACTTGTGTGCGCGAAAGATACTTGGTCTCAAAATAGAGATATTAGTTTTATAAATACCTTCAAAACTATGGCCCATTCAAAAAACGCTGAGACACGAATCTCATTGTGTTGCACAATAAGTAATTCCTGAGAGTTTTATGGAAATCCAGGACCTGCAACCCTGATCATCTATCGTAAGCTAAAAAGAATAGTTGACAATTTCCGAATTGATTTTACAACTTTCTTTAGTCTAAATTGGTCATAAAAAATTGTATGATTTGTATGAATAAATAAATAAAGAATTAATTGTATTTAGTTAAAATTTCAAAAATATTTGTTTAATAATAGACTAATATGTTATATTTTATATTAAATCACTGTTAATAATTAATAATTAATCATAAATAATACTATTTTTAACTAAATAAATATAATATATTATTATTAAATAAATTTAGTTCAATAGGATCTCAACCATATCCTATACCTCAGCGATACTTAAAATTATTGCGCGGGATTTAAGTAAATAAAATGTCTTGGGAATTTTATAGTTTTCTGTACAATAAATTTTTAGCTAAATCTTTTATTTACTAAAATTCGGTTAGTTTCTTCAAAATTACAAAAGAAACATTCTTCGAGTAAATTCCTGAACACAGAAACAGCAGCTTTAGCTTTTTCACCTTCACGCAGGCAAGGCTGTAAGAAAATTATACAGGACTTTTAGGCGATTGGATTTTTTATCTCGTCTACGACGACAGCCACCTTACTTACCAAGCCTCGCTCTATGTATTACGGAGAGAAGAAATGTGAGAAAAAAGGGGGGGAGGGGCGGAAAACGCAGCCGAAGAAGTAAAAGCGAGAGAAACAGTCGTAGAAAGTAGAGAGAAAAGATCTTTGACAAATTCGATTCGCGTGTCACGGCTCGTGGAACACGCGGAGAAGCCGAAAGTGGCGCGAAGGGTTCGCGTGTACTCTTCCTCTCTTTCTTTCTTTCCGTCTCTCCCTTTTCTTGCTCTCTCTCTCTCTCTCTCTCTCTCTCTCTCTCTCTCTGCGCTTTAACAGCGTGTACGTGTAGCAGCCCGAGTACATTTCGTCGACCGCTAAATCAGCTAAATGCTATGCGCCGAGACCAAAAAGAGAGCGCGAGGAAGTACGTAGAAAAAAGTGTATATATACGGCTTCGAAACATTTCATGCGCCGGTGCTGCAGGCGCATACCGCGAGAAGCGTGCGAATCGCTGTTAAAAGATGTAAGCACTACTAGCGCGGTTAAAAGGCAAGGCGCGTCCCCCTATATATATACATATACCTATATATGTAGCAGCTCTGTGGTCTGTTTGCTTTTCAACAACTTTTAGCGCTAGACGTACGCTCTTTTGTCTGCACGGCTGGCGTGTAGCTTCTCGGGCCGCGCTCTTTTTTACTGGCGTGTAATAATGTATATGCCCGTAACACGATGTAGGATAATGTTTCTCATAAGCAGATATATTCTGATTTATGTTTTACGCGCGCCGCAGCCGTGAACGTGATGAGTGTTTTAAAAGCAGCTTCGCAGCGTTGTTTTCATGCTTTTCGTTTTATCGCTGCGCACGCAGCAGCTTTGCGAGACATCCTTATTTGGATTCTCTTGTTGTTTTTTGTTCTATACCTTACGCACTTTCCATCAAAGTTCGCGTATAACAGCGATTCTAAAACTGAAGAAAAAACTACTGTGTGCACGCAGTGTTCCGTTCCAACATCACAGTCTGCAGCTCGTCGCCGCGCGTATATAATCGAATCAAGACTGCTTAAGAGCGAGTTGGCCAATAGCGAAGTATTCCCAACTGCATCCTTCCACACACGCGCGTTATAGGTCCAGGAACGAGGCGAGAGAAAACAAGTATACGGGCTGCAAACAAACTTTACTGCCGCGGTAAACAAGTCTCCGCGGAGAGAGAGAGAGAGAGAGAGAGAGAGAGACGGACTCGTGCCGGATTAATCATTTTACGGTCAACTTCATTCAACCATCGAGGCACTGGAAAATACTTCTTGACAGGGGGAGGGATGTATATATACGTATTCCCCATCGGCAGAAATTTTTATGTGATCGAGTGATTGAGAGACAGAGAGAGAGAGAGAGAGAGAGAGGGGTGTATATATATATATATACAGAACGAGACGTACGTAGCAGAGCTGTTATGAAATGATATTTCTTGTTAATGCGTCGCGTGTATGGCTCGTTTACGACGTCGTAATTTTATTGTGCCGCCGCAAGTCTGTTCGCGCGCGAGAGAGAGAGAGAGAGAGAGACTTCGCTTTCCGCGTCTTAATTAGAGGCTTTTTCTATGTTGCACGAGCGTTCAAGAGGGGAGAGTGAGAGAGGGTTTTTCTTTTTTATGCGCTGCTTTGAGTAAACGATGATAAACACCTCGAAAGTCGTATTCTTGGTTTTAAGGGGATTAGAGAGTAGGGGCTTTATTAATACAGCGGAATGCTGTTAGAGAATCGCTTTGCGATATATATAGTGTGTGTGTGTATACGTGGTAATAAATAGCGCGAATATTATAGCCCTCGTAAAATGGGGAAAGGTCGCTGATTAAAAGGTGTGTTTTGGATTATTTGCGCGCGGATTTATTATGGCCGAGATATTTTAGTTTCCTTTGCGCGACTTATACTGCGATATCACTCATATATATATGTGTGTGTGTGTTATACATATTCTGTACAAGCTGCACCCATTACCCATAACAAAGATATTCATTAGAAATTTTATTCTCAAAAATATTTCGTCGCACAGAAATAAAATATCTGCACACTGCATTTAATTTTCGCTCAATCTTAACTCGACCAACTCCATTTGCAGTGTATAGCAGTCCTACTTTTCCCACATAAGCAGCAAAATCATTCGCTCGCACAACTTCATTACGAATCCCCAGTAGCCTCATAAATCCGAGTCATATTATCGTTGCATCAAAAAAACGCCAAGTCCCAACAATTGAGTGAAAAAGCGAAAAATGACCTCTATTGCAGTGGCCATATCTCGTCCGCCTCCCTCAACGATACAGGAGGACATCAAATTTCAATTCCACATAATCAGTTGCCTCGCGCGAACATAAACACACACACACGTTTCAATAGCCGTTGCAGCTCTGGCTTCGCTCTCGTATAAATCGCAAACGTGAGCGAGAGAGAGAGAGAAAAAGGGTTCAAACTCGTTTCGGCCACTGGCGCGGATTTTCTATGTATATATACTGCGGGGTGCGTGTAGGAAGCCGCATGGCCATGCACGTTGTAAAACAATTATACGGCCTGGTCTCCGGGCGCCAATCGATATATCATCAATTCCCATTGTCATTGGAAAGGGGGGGGGGGGAGACGAGCGAGCGACGTGCATGCGCGTGTGTATCTCTGTATATACATAAACGTATACGTGTAGGCGGCCGCGTGTCATGATTATTGTTCGCCAAGCCGCCGGTACAATTGAAATTTCCATCTCTCTCTCTCTCTCTCTCTCTGATAAACTGCCACTGGTGCTGCTGCTGCCGTGGTCGTCGATTTTTTTCGTATACAAGCTGCGGATCTCGCCTCGCGTACGCGCGCACCGCGTTATTATTATACGTGGGTGTGAGGGAAGTTGCGGCTCTGCACTTTCGAAGCGAGAGAGAGAGAGAGAGAGAGTGAGAGAGATAAGCTATAATGCATAATGGCCGCGGACCGACTCGTTTTGTGTATATACGCGAGCGATTGGAAAACAAAGGGTTCGATGCCGTGCAGTGCTGCCATGCGGTGGTTGGTACATAAATATGCGAGGGGTATACATGACTTCGTTTATGGCGTCGTGAACGATGATTTTTAGCGATTCGTGGCTCGTTTCTCGATTATTTTTGGAGATATTACGAAAGGACTGCTTTTTTTTCTTCCTTTTTTATATTATGTTACCGCGGTATGGGATCCATTTGAGTATTAATATCGACGTTGTGGGGGTTTTTAAATACATCGCAGACAATAATCCACTGAATTGTTGGAAATAATCGATGAATGCTACGACCTGGAAAGATATTATACATATATGTATTTATTACGTGTTCTCGTTTATGTTGTTATTTTTATCATATTGATTACAAATTAGGATATATTATAAAAGATTTCTTTGTATTTATCCTTTTTTTTAATGGTTATACATGTATAAGCACTAAATTTCATCAAGAAGTAAACTGTACATTTCACGGTACCTATACTACAACGCACGCGCTCAGAAGATGAATTTGCGCGTACACAAGTTCCCCGGCGGCGCTGTACACACACACACACACACACACACACACACACACACGTGTAATACTGGTGCGCTCCTCTAGCGCAGGTTCGCGCGCGACAGCCTTAAGTGTTTAAGGAAATAATCCGGGATCTCATAAGCAGGCGTGTACAAGCATGTTGCGGGGGTGGTGTGCACTGCAGCCTCTCTCCTAAAGCAAGAGAGAGAGAGAGAGAGAGAGAGAGAGAGAGAGAGAGAGAGAGAGAGAGAGAGTGTAGAAGCTCAAGAAGGAGCAGCAGTAGCAGTACACCCTAGGCCCGATATCTAAAGAACAGGTGGTGCGCGCGGCACGGCTTGGAAGCGAGAGCGAGAGAGAAGAGATTTGTAGTTTCATTAGGCAGCGGCTGCTGCTTATGACGTCGAGGCTCCTTGTCTACAACCACTTACATCTCTACTTACCTATATGCGCCGCGCCGCTCCAACAGAGAGAGAGAGGGAGAGAGAGAGAGAGAGAGACAAAGAGAGAGAGAGAGAGAGAGAGAGAGAGAGAGGGACAGCCTTTGTGTTTTAAAGGCTCCGAGGCGTTGCGTTTATACTATGCCTCCCTCGAGGCCATTTTCAGCTGAGACGTGAAAATCGAAATTTTCAGTTGCGGGTGGAAAGCTTGACACGCGTTACATTCGTACATAATTTGTAGGATTTTATGTCATAATGTTCCCCAAATTTAATGTAATGCATACTTAACGTTGATAAAAATCAAAGTAATCGAAGTAGAAAACATATTTTATGAAAAACAATTTCTACACGCACGCCATTTGTAAGCTGCGTTGTAGAACATATCGAGTGCTTCACTATTGGTATAGGAAAAATAGGAAATATACAAGAATAACAGAGGCCGATGGTTTTGTGTACGAAACAAATGCTCGAGCCAGGCCCCACCACAAGTGTCGCGGAAAAACGCGTCTCAGCTGCGCGCCTCTCCGACCACGGGTCCAAACCCGGCCCCAAGCATCGCGTCTCGACACATTATGCAAGTGCCATCTGCATCGGCAGCTAGAACGCGCGAATGCATGAATGCGAGATCGTAGCATTATACCACCCGGTCCTTCCCTATCCCTAAAACGAAACTCCTTTTTTTTTCGTTCAAGGGAAAAAAAACATCTCGTTTTTTAAATGTCTACCGATTTCTTATATATATAACGAACGTCTTGCACGGATCGTTGATTTATCAATGGCTGCCGAGACACTTTTTATAAATCATGTTTTATTCGTACGAATGATGACGGAGCGGCGGCGGCGGCGGACGAAAAAGTTTTTAACTGGTTGCGCGAGGGAGAGAAAGAGAAAGAGCAGGAGAATCCGCCAGAGAATCGCTTGCACGAGCGTCAGCAGAACTCAAACTGCCAGCGGCACAAACAGCTATAACTGGAAATTTATTGGAGCGGCGTTTTTTTGCGCGCTCGCGACGTTTCGCGATGACGTTGCCCGCAATCGAGCCAACGGCGTTCATTCGTTGTTATAATGTTTCGATGAAAATTAATTGAATATTTGCTTGCTTAGCATAGAAACTCGAATTCTGTTTTTAACGACGCGGAACATATTTTAACGCAAGCCAATAAAATTTTTGCGTACCTATGTTACGTATAAAAGAATACCACAATGCTCGCAGAAGCAAACCTCTTGAGCTACAACATTTATACCCCACTAAATTCTCCTAACGCACATTACAAACAAGAGCGAGCCGATCCCTCGAACACGTACGATGCATAGTGTCACGAAACACGAGAGAAAAGACATTGTGATCGCCGCATGCTTCCTTATTATGCCAACGTGCAGGCCCGCATATATACGACTGTGTGCACACAGTTGCACGTCAAACGCTCCTCAAAAATGCATCCGCGCGAAATGTGCTGCCGTCTCTCTAACAGAATCGTGAAAGACGTGCCCGAGCCACGACACGACGGATTAGACTCGTGTGTGACGTAACCACGAGGATGTGATTGCCTGTATATAAGGCATCAGTCATCTTTTGTGTGTGCGACATTGTTGTAAGTATGAGGCGCCCCTGGGGAATAATGAGTGGGTCGGATATGGAATACGTTTAATCTTGCTATGGATATTGAGATAAAAGTGACTTGTGGTTATGAATCTACACATCGCCTATGATCACTGTCACTTTAATTATTATTTTGTAAAAATCAAAATGATATAATTTTACAATTAGATTATAAGTGTCGATCACTCCCGTAATTAGATAACCCAATCGGGTATTCAGTAAAGGGGCTACAAATTAACAGGACACGCGAAATTACAAAAAAAGTAACTTCATCAAACATATCCCCGAGCATTAAGGCTTCGTTAAGTTGTAGAAAAAACAGCTTAAAGCCGGTTGGAGGGTTCGGACTTTCGATCCCTCCTTGATTGTTGGCTTTGAGAGAAAGAGAGAGAGGGAGAGAAAAGTGCGAGAGAAGCTGCGGACAAAGATAGAAGGCGAACGTGTCTTTGCTCCGAGGCGTCGTAATTAAGGGTATCTTTTATGGGCACGAAGGTGATATTTACACAGCCGTCGGTCGAGATGATCGAGCAGGTCCTTTTCCAGAATGACGTGCCACTTTCCGTTCACGAAGGGCGAGTGTAAGACTGAGAGAGAGAGTCTGTTTTCGTCCCTCTCTCTCTCTATGCTCTCGTTACGATGTCGATGATCGCGTGAACTCGTGTGGCTGATGTGCTCTCGTGCGCGCGCCGTCCGACGGCATGGGAACTCTGCTCTTGTACAAGCAATAAGATGCGCTTAAAAAAATACACCGAGTGTTTACCTCGGCCTGCAAATGGTCCTGTATATGATAAATCACGATGTGCACTTTTTCATATCTAACGTTTATTATTTTTAATAAACACTTGAATCTTTTATAACTTATTATCAAAGCTTATGTTGGAATAAAAGTAAAAAGCATACATCACAGAGAAAAATCCTCTGCTAGAGATTACAATAGTGTTTTGCAATCCAATTACAGACTGCCAAAAGTGGAAAAACTACAATATTTTAAATACAAAATACTATTATACTATAAGCAAATTTTTTCCGTACAATAGTCATAACAATTGTTAGATAATTTGCATAATTTATCCATAACCTGATTTACAGCGCAAACTCTCACTATACCATCCCCTGCAATAGAACCTAAAATAAAACATACAAGTTTTATTGCTGTACTAAGCGTATAAGTACATCCGCGTGGCACGATCCTTACGTATGTATATACATCGAAGCGAGAAAAGGTCTGCTCCAGCGAAAAAAAGAAAGAGAGAAAGGAGACCGTAAGAGATATAGAGCGAGTCTACGAGTTGCGGGGCCCCATCGTAAGAGCTCGAGTTAATTTCATAGCTGATCACCCCGAGTAATCCGGGCGAGTTTGGTGGGGTGGTCGAGTCGACGAGGCGGAAAACAAAGCTTGCGGGATGGGGGAGGGGGAGAGAAATCCAGCCAAAGTGCAGAGGTTAGACACACACACACACAGAGAGAGATAAACGTGTGTATAAGAAGTCACTCTCCCGTAGAGTCGTATGTCATAAGTGCTTCCGTACTAGATTCATCATCCCTGTATCCGAGGAGCTTCCGCGAATTATCCGTCTTTTCCTTCTCTGTGCGAGAGAGAGAGAATCTCGCTCCGCGTGCATGACTATCTGAAGTAAGTATACATGGGAGCTCTGGCGTTGTTGGTTACGCCTTACGTGTTTCTCTCTCTCTCTCTCTTCTCTCTCTTCTGCGATGTTGTACGAGCAGGGATCGCGATTTGACTTCGACTGGTGTGTTATATGTTCGCGCGGGTGAGCAAGGTTATGGCCTAATGTAATGAATGGATTCTCTTTCGTGGCCTGTTGCGGTTTCGGTTGCTGCGTAACTGATGGAAATTCTTATACTGACTGTATTGCTTAATGATATAATATTAAAACTAGTAGCAAGAATTTTTTGAAAAATCTTTGCATTACTTCATGTTTATTCTTGTAATACTTATGAGTTTTATTATCAACCTCCTGGCTACAGGGATGACTCTAATTGGGACCATCAATTATTTTGCATATTAGTAGATATCTGTATATAAGATATCAACATATATATTAGTTATTTTGACCAAAACCATTTTCGATTGAAACAAATACTGTGATCGTAAGCATCAGACTTAAAAACAAAAAAAAAAGTGAAATTAAAAATTATTGAAATAACTCAAATAAAAAATACCCAAACATACTAAAAATTGACCAATTTATTACCTTCAAAATAAATACCATAATGGTAATCAAAAATCCCATGAATATATTTTTTTTTAATTTTTAAATTTAAAACTTTTTTTTGCCGACGCCAACCGGCATAATTCCAGTATGAGACTACACGGTGACTGCCGCATCTCAACTACCGGTTAGGACACACTTTTATGGTAATCTGCAGTTGAAGATGTACTTTTGCAACAAAACTAATCCCCCGCATCTAGGAGGTTAAAAAGATATTCAAATTGAAACACAAATCGGAAGCTCAAAGTGAATTCAATATTTCAAGATTATTTTTAATATTATGCGCACGGGTAAATGCAACTATTCGATAAAAATTTACGAGCTACAATAATTTCCATTGACCATATGTAATTTGTTACATCACAATTCTCGATAACTATCCGCATCCGCCAAATTTAGTCCATATAACGTGTACATAAATTCCCGCCGATCTCCCATAAAAATCGACTGAAAAACTAAAAATCAATAGCAGCAGGAGTAATAACGTCATGGAACAACAATGTGTCCCCGTGTTTTCACCCTCGCTCGCACATCCAAAATACATATGTATTATCCTGTAGAGCGATAAAGCCAACGCCGAATTTCATACGTTGTATATCCATACACACACCGCGTCGAAATCTCCGGTACAATAGCCGCGTGGACTAAGAAGCTATAGAACACGACCCAACAACAAAAAAAAAAGGAAGAAGCTAAGCAAGGAAAAAATCAGTAGTTCTCCCTCCGTACAACTGGTGTATCGCTACTGATGCAAACCCTCGGCCGAGCGGGAAAAACACACACGGAAAGAGGAGAGTCATCCGAGGCTAATCCCAGAGCGAATTCGTCGCGGTGGCACTCGGATAAATAAATCAAGCTCGCTAAGCAGTCGACCATTAGAGGGAGGGCGTGAGACTGGCGTATATATGTATATACAACGAGTCCTCGGCAAGAGTCGCGTGCGTGCGAGAAATGTCGTTTTATACTTTATATATGTGCGGGGAGCGAACGAAACTGGGGATGATGATGCTAGCGAAGTGGCATATACGCCTTGTTTGAGTAGATCAGCCAGAGCTTCGCACTCGCTGGACGAGATTACGTAGCTTATAGTAGCTCCGATCCGTGTTTGTTATATCGTCCTATATATGGACGCAGACTTGCGGATGATGTGTTGTGGACGTGAGAGTGGCTTCGATGAATAATAGAGAATTTATATATATATAGGTATATGTGTGTGAATGTCGGTGCAAGGGAGAGGCTTGATGAACTCTGCACGGGTTTTCTTCTTTTTCGGGTGTAATGCGTTTTTTCGGTAACTGAAAGTGCGAGGGTGGGTTATTTATGTGGGAAGATGTGGAGGGGAATTTTCATTCGTGCATAGCTCAAGAATTTTTAATTCGCGTCTTGACTTTTATCTATTATTATGTATTATTTGTATTCAAATTTTATCGTGATATTGAATATCATTACTTAAATTATCTAAAAATAGAACAATACTTTGTTTATCAAACAAGCTTGGCCACTTTACTTTGTGTACATTAGCAGCGTTGTTATATTCCATTTTAATTTAGTCCTATAAAATTTTATAGTTGATAATGGGCATACTTTCAGTTAATAGCAATCTCACTTTATTAAATTTGTTTACATTTATTAACATGCTCTTTGAATAGTGTATACTTTTAATTAAAGTAAAAGCATACTTTCCACTTGATTATTAATGAAACAAGGCTAATGCAACAACAAAGTAAGAGCAGCTACTATATAATAATTTCAAAATAACCCTGAAAAACATTCAACTACATCGTACAGAATCAAAACTGCACAAACAAATATAAAGACGATGCGCACTGTGCAATATCGGCGAAAAAAAAAAACTAAAAGCATCGCATGTCGTCGAAACGTCGTAGCAGCTGGCGCCGAACTCGCTCACCCCTCCACGCTTGGCAACTTATGAATTATCAATAACCAGGCTATACGCAATCTTCGCGACAAAGCTGGAACGTCGTCGGCATAACATTATACCCCGAAGAGGATTGGCCCGTGGCAATTCGCACTCGCAATACTACCACAGCCACTGAGAGCACATTTCACTACTTTCTTGATCCCCAAGTGGTTATAGTGTTCAGTTTGACACGCCGAGATTCGCGACGTATATATATATATAGGATGTGCACTTGTAGGAAGGGGAGATGGAAAGACGGTCGTCGTCGTCACGCTCGACGAATTCGCACAGCTCTCGTCGAGTCGGTTCCTCCATTTCCTCCAGCGGCAACAATACACTTTTCCTATATCCGCAGCAGGACCCCCTCCTATCTTCTTTTTTTTTTTCTGCCTCCCGACAGTGTCTCCGCGATGGAAGATCCTTTCAATATACATAGGCTGTATATTACGGGGCGACCATTTGCCGCGGAACGGGACTGCGAGGCGAAAACATCAGCCTGTCGCGTCGTATACCCAAGCTTTTTTTCTTTATTTTCCTTCGCCGAGATCGAACACGAGGAAAGAGGGAAAATCGAGAAGAATCGAATAAAGTAAGTGTGCGTATTTGAGACTAGACGTTTTGCGCGTGTCACGATATATTTGGATGTTGGGTAAATAGTAGTTACTGAATTCGTACATCCAAAGTAATTACCTGCTAAAATCAATGCGACACATTTGCAATAATTAACAATGTAACTGCAATTAACCCTCGACTTATATATAGTTTGCTTTGGATACGAATAAATATCGGTTATTTTGTTTTGCCGCGAAAGAAAAATATGCTGCTGCGCCGACGGGAGAGAGAAAAATCGAATACGAGAGTGAAAGGAATACATGTGCGCCGGAGGAAAGAGAAACACAGAATCGACAGAAGGGTAGAGAAAGTAGAGTGTCCAAAGGGTGTGAGAAAAAAGGGATGAGGAATAAAGAGAACATTTTATTATATGAGCGAGCGAGAGATTTCGTCCTATTATTTCCACATCGGGTGTGATAATATTTGTGCATGTATTGGGCTCGAATGCGAATATTGCCCTGCTAATTTATGTCGATTTCCACTTATGACGTTTCCTTTCACCGTTCTTCGGATATATACATATACCGCTATAGTACGTGTAACCCCTGTAACAACGAGATTTGACAGCGGTAACTTTCAGTCGATGGAAATGGATGTTTTTCAGACTGTCTCGCACGAGGTTATCGATAATATTTTCTTTATCTTTTTTTTTTTTGCTATTTGAGAGAAATCCGTTGCGATGATTCAGAGTTGTTCGATTGACTCGAGCCCGTTAATGTCGGTACGAATTACAAAGATATTATGATATTGATTGGTGTAACAGAAGGGCTTACATTTTACATTAATTCGTACAGTACATCATTGGACATTGATGAACAATATTTTAATTGCTTACAGAAACTGTCTGTAAGAATAATTATAGATTATGTAATGATAGTAATTTTTAATTACAAAATTGAACATTTACAAGTAAGCACATGTAATAAATAATAAATTTAAAAATAACTTAAAGTATATGTTCATCAGTTTAGTAACATCTAACACACGATTTATCTACATCATACAAGTCCAGCATGTACATACAGCTAGAACAGGTAAACCCGCAAATAGCCAATTGAATATTCAAGATCGGGCACAGGAAAGGAGAGCGAGAGCGACAAAAAGTTTTTATATCACGCGTAAACGTCAGCGGCAAAAGCCCGAACGAAGCCGACAAAAAAAAAGAAGAGAGAGAGTAAGCGACTACGCCGGTCCGCAATTTGCTGCTCCTATACCCCGAAAAATCTCACAAGCGCGGCATATAGGCGTCTCGAGTGGCAGCATAGGCGAAATGCACCAGCGGCGCATATAAATCAGTCGTCGTATATAGCCAACGAAAAAAAAAAAAATAGGGAGAGAGTCTGCAACGATGAGTTTTCATGGACCAAGCGATAAAAGTGTATACGCGTCGCAGCGGTCCGATGATGCATACAGGGGATGAGAGGCGAAGGGCAGCAGCGGTAGAGAACCAGCACGCGAAGCAGTGTCATAACGCGCATTTTTGTCCGGCAGCTCGTGCAAGTACCATCGGTCAGACGAATTGCCTGCCGCGAACAAAAAAAAAACACACCGAGGACGAGACAAAACAAACCGCGCCGCGAAAAAAAAACACCAACAGCACCGGCGAACAACGAACAATCGTCGCTCGGCTGGTGCTGCTGCTGCTGCTCGCTTGTAATCGTAAAAGGCGACCAAGGGACTAAAAAAGCGAAACGCTTGCACTTTCTCTCTCTCTCTCTCTCTCTCTCTCTCTCAGTTGCAGGCGATTTTTCATTGTTTTTTTTTTGCTCTTGCGCGTGACAAATTTTCGTCAGCAGCTCCCCACCGCACTGGCGTATATATGTGCTTTTGAATGCGCATTCCCGCTATACCGCGATAAAGCAGTTTTTGACAAATGCGCGCCGCTTCCTACTCTCTGCACTTGGGTCTCTCCCTGCAAATGTATGGAAAAAGTGTACAGAACATACGTGTATACAACGGCGGACGTACATGAATGTATACGCCCGGTGAAAGAGAGAGAGAGAGAGAGAGAGGTGGATTAGGCACGAAGCTCGTACCTACCGAATATTCTCTGCCTGCACGCGGGAACAAATCATCGAGCGTCCGCCCCCTGCCCCGTTCCTCCTCCTGCTGCTGCTGTCCTGCTTTTTTATTCATGTGCGCAAGTGCAGACTACGAGTGCGTTTGTTTGTTTGTTTTTTTGCGAAATCGTACGCAGTTTTTTTTCGCAGTACTCTAGAGTATACGCGTGTGATCGATTTGAACGAATAGGAAAGTTCCGTTCGCGTTGCTCGATGTTCAATCGGTAAGTTGCAGGTTTTCAAACGATCCATCGATCAAATCGACTTTTTTCCCGTAACGGATAAATCAACTGTTTCGCATATAACAAGTTCTTCAATTGAAGAAGATTAACATCTGAAATCTCATACTCGTTGTTTAACATCGCGTCCACTTCGCTCAAACTCGAGACAAAACTTTCTGCGTGTTCGCTCAACCGATAAACACATCGAATAAAACAATACATCGAGCACCGATATCAGTACCAATCATCAAATCATGGACGATCCTCACCCAAATTGAATCATCTCGCACAGCTCGCGACGTCACTAAGTATCGCCTTATCGCAGCCTGTGCATCGCGCAATCCAAATATATAATCCACAGAGAGTAACACACGCGTACGCATACATACACAGAGATCCATCCCCCTTTCGAGAGAGAGAGAGAGAAGAAAAAGGGGGATGGGGGGAAGGCATCAGAGCGCACGCACTGGGTAATTGCGAAGGGCTGTATCAGTGTCCGACAGGCGGCTCAACACGTGTCGGCTCGTGCAGCTATACCGCCTTATCGCACCTCTCCGTCTCTCTCTCTCTCTCTCTCTCTCTCTCTCTCTCTCTCTCTCTTCCATTATGCCTAATAATTCATTCTTTAAAGTCGCCTGTGTTCACTTCGTCATTCGTTGCTTCTAATGCTCGCTTGGCACTTGGCAGTTGTGCGGTTCTAGAGAATGAATAACGAGAGTTTTTGGCAGGTTTAAAGGAAAGGACGGTCGGGTTGTGCTGGAGATGAAGCTGCATTGATTACATTCAATATTTAAGGAAATTTTGGGTGCGTCGATCGGATGTTTGCGACAATTCACAAAGAGATATTATACTTTTTATGCATTAATATATACACCGACGATGCAAACCTCCAAATTCGTAAATTTATGAAAATGGTATTATGCACTTGACGTGTTAGGTACCCGAAACTCTCGTCGCCATTTCACACTCCACCCGCCGCTAAATAATAAAAATAATAAATATATATATATAACAGATTTTTACGAGTCGAGCATATCGCGCTAAACGAATAAACGCGAAACGCGGCTCGTTCCCGCGCACAACTGCCAAACGAATAATTGTAAAACTGACAGAGTCAGAGGCCTTTGGAAATATATGTGCATATCGGATGAGTCTTTCGAGAGGGAGAGAGCAGGGCGCGTATTTGCCACGTCGAGAACCGATCGCCCCGGCAGCAATAAACAAATGGCAAATAGCGCAAACTAAACACAAAAGTCAGGAGGTGGGGGGCGAGTATAAGCGCCGACAGAAAGATAAAGCGTGCTCGGGCGTTCGGTATAGAGAGAGAGAAGCGCAAGAGAGAGAGAGAGAGAAGCGCAAGAGAGAGAGAGAGAGAAGAGAGTCGAGTTTGTCAATGTTTGCCATTGTCGACACCCACCTACTTATGCAAATCATTTAATTTAGCCCTGCCTACCCCTTCTCTCTCTCTCTCCGCTTTCATTCTCTCTCTCCCTCTCGCGCGGCAGAGCGACATCGAGGGATTCTCCAACCTCGATCGTATCTCGAAACCTATTCGTATTCATTACCTTCGAAGGGGAGGGGTATGAGCTATCGTTCTCCCCTCCTCTCTCTCTCTCTCTCTCTCTCTCTCTCTCTCTGTGTCTCCTTATACAGTATATACCCAACGTTTACGATTCCACTGCAGCTATATCTTATACTCGGCGACTCGCTTCTGTCGTCTTCTTCGTATATATGTATAGTGCAGCTTCTGATACGCGCGCTAAATTTTTGCCGACGTTGCAGCAGCGATTTTTCTCGCGGTCATATCCGAATTCGCGGAACTTTCAACTCCTTGTCTGTATTATATAGACGGTTCGCGACTCGTCCTGCAAATATAAGTTTTATCTGCCTGCAGAATGTATATATCTGGCTTTGCTTTATGTCGTCGACGCTGCGAAACCTCCAAATTCGTAATTCGTAGATGAAAAGAATAGGTGTATACGGTTTGTTGGGCTGTATGTACGAGTGATATCAGATGAAAATGTGCCATTGATCTACTTCAATTAAAAAGTTATTATTTTTTAGTAAATATATCAAATGCTGCGTAAATAAATAATTAGCCTTATTTAAGCATGTAGGAAAATTCATAGTAATTCATTTATAATTAAAACTGTATTATCGGTTCCATTAAACCGAGCCTCTCTAAACAAACGAATCGCCATTTGTGCATTAATCTATAAACGCCATTATATCGCGAACAATGCAAAGAGCCCGCGGGAAATCAAAACGATCGCAGAGAGACACGAGAGAGAGATACGCCACACACACACACACACACACATATATGTAAGCCCAGCAAAAGTTTATAGCGTCCGATTCAATAAAAAGGCCGATAAAGATATTCGTTAAATCGGTCGCAAAAGCGAACGCGCGCCGATTTGAACAATGGCGTCATTATCAATCACGGGCTCCGCGCTCGGGCTGCATCGAGCGGCGAAATCTCCCAACAATAACGACGCGGTCATTGAGTGGGAATCGCAAAATTAGAGAGAGGGACGCAAAGGCGATTTCATCGGTCGATTATGTGTCGCGGCCAGTGCAGCACACGCGCGCGCGCGCGCAGCCTGCGAGAGGTGAAACCCCGGAGGAATGATGTATACGACCGTGCGGTCGTTTAACCGTTTTACAGCGGTGGAAACGGGTGTTGGCAGCCGCGTCGAAAGCGTATACACGCCCGTATGTGTGTGTGTGTGTGTATATAGAGTATAACAAAGTGCGACGGGGTCGCGGGAGCTTGGCCAGCATCGATTTTCGAATTGGCCGCGCGAGAGCCGCGGCTTCAGTAAGCGGGGACATTTTTTGTTGTTTACCGCGGAATAGTTCGCGAGATAGTTGTAAATCGGTGGCGTTGAGTTCGCGGATTTTTGGAAATAATTGTTACGCCTGTGCTACTATACGTCGGCAATTTGTAAGAGGAACACTTTTCTCTCGCTCGAGTAGGGATTGTTGTTTTTTTTTTTGCACGCTTCCTTTACTGTCAATATATTTATATATGGTAGTAAAGTCTTTTATAAAAGCATTTTTGGAAGTCTATGTAATATAGTTTACCAAGGCAAAGTACTTGTAACTCAGTTATTCCGTCTTCGAAAAAGTAAATTTTCCAAATTCGTAAGTAATATGAAAATTGATGTAAAGGGTTTTTAAAGTCACTGATTACAAATCCGTTGTGACATTAAAAAAAAATTCAAGAAAAAACCATTCTTGCTAAAGATATAGTTAAATTTAATCTAAAAATTTATTCACGTTTCTTTAAAAAAATCGCACATATATTCAAACTACCAGAAAAATGTAAGACTTATTAAAGATTACAGTGGCTTCAGATGATACGTGGAGTTTTTTAAAATTCATAAATATTATCTCGAGGCGTTAGCGATAGATTACAAAAGTATAATCGTTAATCTGAAAAGCGCTCATCAAGCAAACTCGTCAAATAAATCTCGATAATTCATAATCACCTGGTTAACGGCCACTCTCGCAAAAAGAGTACAGCGGCATAAAAAACAAAGAGAACGGCGCTCGCAAAAATAAACATCAGCATTTTCTCCCTCCCAATGATACGCTCGTCAATGACGATCCACGAATAAATCCGCGTATTTTTCCGGCCGTTCTCTCCCAATTTACCAGCCTTCAATCTGCGCTCGCTCGCTGGCAAAATGGGAAGAGGTAAAAAGCAAAATTACCGAAAGCACCGCCCGTGTAAACTCCCCCGGTTAAAAGCGGCCTGCCGTACACTCTCCCTCTCTCTCTCTCTCTCTCTCTCTCTCGCGCTATTCCCTCGCACAAGCGCATCAACAAACAAATGATTCGAATCGATATATACGTATATATGCACCTGCACACACACACACACACACACACACACACACACTCGGTAGACTTCAATACAGATAGATAGAGGGAGAGTGAGAGAGAAAGTTTCGCGGGTCGAGCTTCTCTCGCACAATGCCAACACGATGTATCACACGCTGAATACACACGGTGGAAAAGCGCGTGCGTGTGTGTGTGCGTGTGTGTAGCCACGAATGCTCTCGCGGCGCGCGCGCGGAATCATCGGACGATGAAACACTCGATTACTGCATTAACAATGCTACTAATTCACTCGCGATTCGAGGCTGTATCCTCCCGTTCTTTCCTCTTTTTCCCCCTCGATGCCGTCCCGTTGCTGCAGCTGATGTACATACACACGTACACGTACACACACACACACACACATAGATTGCAGTGTGCGCTTTTCATCGACGAACAGTCGACGAGCTTTTCACCCGCGTGTATATTCGTTTGCTAATTGTTCGCCGTGCTCGGTTCACTTTATAATTAAACAAATTTCTTTGTTCTTGCGTGACATGCACAGTTTTTTCGGGAATAATGTCTGACTGCATTCGCGAAATTATTAATTAGCGTCCTGAAATGTTGTGAATTTAACATAAAAGCGTAGCTTGGAAAAACGCTTAAAATGCGTATCTTATTTGAAAATAATGACGTGGTACGTTTATTTGTAGAGTACTGTTTTAAAGCTTCATATAGTTTTAATGAACGGTAAGTCATTAGATATTGTATCATATTTTTAAAATTTTTCATATCAGCTTAATTAAAGTGGTATGTAAGTACCTCAATCATCCTATTTAAAAAATTTTATAGATGTTAAATATTGTTTTTACTCAACAGCATCCTAACTGAGTAGTAAAACGTAAAAAAGAATGACAAAATACAACCTTACACTCCGCACATACAAAACCTATATCAGCGGCCTACACACGTCAAACAGTCCATACACACCAATATATCACATACAGGCTCCATAGCTCGAATCCAATGCAACCCACACACATATTATATATATAGCCAATCCCCAGGCACGCAGCATTCAAGGGTCCAGAATCCTCCTCGTATACACCCCATACATACATCTACACGCGTGTTACGACAGCCTCGTCACGTGTCAATTCGCATTATTACTATTTACCGAAGTGCTATACAGAGAACTCGGTCCTGCAGAGAGAGAGAGAGAGAGAGAAAGAGATCGATGATGACGAGTGTGCGTACCCCTCTCTCTTTCTCTTGGAGCCGAGTATACGTGGGAAAGGCACAGGACAAACAAAGTATAAAACAGAGGATGGACGTAGAAGTGGCGCGTCAGTGGGGAGTTTTCGCGGGACACACGCGCGTGAGTGTGTGTGCGCGTGTTGGTATCCTTTCTCTCCCCCTCCCTTTTTGACGTGCTCTAATCCCGGATTGACTCGTGTCACTTATTAATATTTTATGCAAACACCGTGATTTACGGGGCTGCGTGCATTAGTACCGGTGCTGATCTCTGCGCCCAGGCGTTCTCGCGCGCGGCCAGATAATGCGCCGCTGCGTCTTATCTGACCGACGACATCGATCTTTCCTACTTTTCTACTTGACGTTGTATACTTTTTTTCAGGCTGACGTCTTTATAATCATGGGAGATGAAAAGATGTAGGCTATTTTTTTTAATATTTATTTATTTGATGATAGTTTAGGTGATTTGTTTTTTAATTTTGATTCAAATGAGACAATTAGTTTAGAGTTTTTCAACTAATTGTATGGCTTTAACTCGTTCGAAAGTAAAAGTAAGAAGACATTGTAAATGTTATTTTTATACTGTGTTGCTGGAGACTTATACTTTATATTGCCCAAATATAAGGAATAGCATCTCCCACATATCACAAATGCGTGGCTCTTATAATAAGTATAAAATAAATGAACTTATAATTATTTAATTTAGAATCATTTATTTTTATTTCGTATTTTACTAAATAAATATCTTAACGAAAGAAAGTAAGGATGCCTTATATGGATCATTCCATTTTTGATGGGTGAAGTTAATGTGACCATTGGTCTGAGGTTATTCATAATCGGTATGTGAAAGGTCAATGTATGACATAAGTCTCTAACAAGATATTGGACAGATTCAATATTTTACGAGGGATGGAATTTTTGTGTACTTTATTAACTTTATTTTAATAAATACGTGACTGATGTCATTTTCTAACGGACATACATTAAAAATAAATTATTAATCTCTAAAAAAATATTTTTAAAATTTATAATCTTGTGCTATTAGAGTTGAAGCATCACAGCGCAATCAACCAATTCATTAAAAAAAAAGCAAAAATCCGTGAAACTAAAATAAAAAAGGTCAACAACAGTAACACTCCACTGTAAACACGACCAAACTGCAAACCCAGCGAAAATTCTCTTAATCCCACAGTAGCGTTTAACTCGCGTTTCCCCGTCGCACTCCCTTTACACCTTCTCCTGAAAAGTGTTTGCCTTGGCAGCAGCAGCACCAGTAGCGCGACCTCAACCCAACAGCCACAGCATCGGTATATAAAAGGGACTACACCCAGCTCATCTCTCCACCTCCTCTCGAGGAAAGTCGCAAACTTTTCCTCGCGCGGTAATTACGCGGATGCCGTGCGATACGAGACACACAGCATCTCTATCT
>UELV01156514.1:0-18924 GCA_900490015.1 Megastigmus stigmatizans
TATATATATATATATACAAAAGTGCGTTCGCATGCAGAATCGAATATGTGGGTATTTATAAGGATGAGGTGCGTGCGGGTTAAGATATATATAGAAATAGAAGAGACGAAGTTGAAGGAGAGGCTTGAATCCATCCCTGGCTGTATAGTATACACACACGCAGGACCTTCGCATATGTATACCACAAATACAATGCCAGGAGGCAAAAGTCGCGTCGCAGGATCCACATCGGATGTATGGATCGTGTATACCGGCATGATTCAGGGACTTTTTTCATTCTCTATCCCTGACCCTCCCTCTTTCGCTCTTCTCAGGTCCTTTCTTCTTTTTTGCCTCTCGCTATTTCTGATGCTCGCTCGCATCAACGAAATACCTGCGCGCAATCCGAGATTCGATTCCCCACCAGCTCTTTTATACACACACATATATATATATATATATATATATATATATATACACACAGGCTTTATTTTTCTTGCTCCTTTGGTTAAAATCCTCGAGTATTCGCGGGGCTATGGAAACTTATGGGGAAAAAAACTTTTGCCGCTCGCGTTAAAGTACCCGTATCTGTGATACTTTCAGTAGTTTATACTTTATGCATTATCCGCAAAATTTCTAATCGACTCGAGCAGGGGTGATACAAAACCTTTTGATTGACATCGAAATTCCTTCTGCGTTCCGTTGAATCTGATTATGCATCGATATATCGTACATCTCATCAAACTCGAATATATTTATTCGAGCGCTATGTTTATTTAATCGCGCAAGTTTTATGCGAGGGAAGTCGCGCTAGTGCAGCATAGCCCAGTTTCAAAGCTATTTATAACGAGAAAAGTCCAAGATCGACGTACATATATATATATATATGTAAATTTTCATAAAACTTTGAAAAATGTTTATAACGGAGAGCGTGCAGTAATAAGGCTCGTTATCGTATGAGTCGATCTTATCGTCCGCGTACAAAATACGATACCTCAAAGTGATCTTTCAAGTCCAATTACCTGCTGCTCATCAGCTAAACGCGCGCAAACGTTTAAAAAGCGCGCATATATATTCAATGCAGGTGTGCGTCATATATAATGCGAAGAGAAAGAGAGAGAGAGAGAGAGAGGCAGCGATGACGCGACACGCGATACAATATTGCGCCGCGCCCGGCAGGTATTGAGAGGCCCGCAAAATGCCCAGTGGCGCATACACATACTGCACACATACACACACACACACACACACACACGCACACGCAGACATAGCTGTTGCGGCGGAGGGGGGAGAGACACCGCTTCTGACCTTGACTATAGGCCCAAAAGTTGTGGTGGGTTGAGGTGTACAGCAGCGGCAGAGCGGCAACAGCAGCAGCACCGACACCGGCGCAGACACTTCTATATACGCCGCCCCCCGAATTCGCCATGAATACACACACACACGCACACACACGCGCGTAAGTACGCACGCACACTGCAGTCAGCGTTATATAGCACTTGCTCCGAATAAGGCACTTGCTGCAATTGGGAGAGAGAGACTCGCGCGTGCCTAATAAGAGCCACCTTCGTGTTAAAGAGCTCGGAAAGGAGTTTCCTATATATATAGCTTTTAACCCATTGCGAGAGAGAGAGAGAGAGACTCTATACTCTCTCTCTCTCTCTCTCTCTCTCTCGCAAATATTAATATTTTAATAAATAGGAATTAAAAGAGAGGCGAATATTTTGGCTATTATTCTGACAGGGAAGGTCAGTCTTAATTCGAGGTTCACTCTCTATATGTTTGTGTGCGTGTGTTAAGAGAGAGAGACAGAGAGAGAAGGAGAGCTTTAGGGGCCCCTTTGAGGCCCTGTAGTTCTGCATTCGCAGACTCCTCCATCAAGGACATCACAAAAAGTACATTAGACGAAAACCCGTTGCCGCATTATATATATATACATGTATATATACACAGGCCCCGCGAGCAACGCCTAAACTCGCCTCCTGCTTCTTCGACCACGCGCGGAGAGAGAAAAAACGAGATAAAGGGAGAACGAGACCCGTACCACACACCAGAGAGAGAGAGGTGTCCTTGTCTTTTTAGCCATTGCACGTCTCCGAATTTTATAAAAGCATTTCGCGACTCGCGCAGTTCCGAGAAAAGTCTGCATGCGCACTTTTTCTTCTCTCTGCAGCGGGTCCGAGATCCTCTCGACCAAATTGAATTCGGCTTTAATTATATTTTGATCACGCGGTATGGCTTGTCTCGCGATCGTGTATATATTTGTATGTAAAAACGAGTGGACGGGTAAGACCTGTTTTGCGCTGAGGAGTTTTTATTTTGGGGATTTCCGAGTGTTTGCAGGATAAGTTAATGAGTCGCTTCGAGACGTAAGATTACTTCATTTAAAAGTGACGCGATTGAATTCACCACACCGCCGTACGTTATAATACATTACAATGCACATAAAGGTTTGGAAGCTTAGAAAATGCTTGACACGGCGGATCATTGTTGAGTCCCCAAAAAGAAAATCAAGATACGATCGACTATGCATTTGTTCAGACTGACGCTCAAAAGAAACATATATACATATATATATATATATATATCTACACTCGCGCATGAATTTATGGTTTGCATTTATGTGCCACCAGAAACTCGCATCCAAGAAAGAAAAAAAAAATCAAAAAAAAAAAACATTTTTCCGTAATTTTGCATAAGCTCCTTTATATTCAAATATTTCGGTATACAGGCCTCTCCGCGTTGCAGTTTATAAATATGCAGAGGCGCGCGGTTATGTGGCGGGGGCAACTCTTTAAAATGGTTCTTATTACTTTGTCGCGTTCTCTCTCTCTCTCGCTCTCTCTCTCTTCGGCGCGCGGAAAACAATGAGGCTTTTGTCGAACCTTTGATATTGATATTCTAAAAGGGAATTTTTCGCGGCTATATACCCAATTAAAAAAAATTGCCGATATGCAAATTGCTCTCTCTGTATGTGCGTATGCGTTTCTTTTCTATCGGATATTTCGAGCATTACGGGACGATTGTTTTTATGCTAATTGAATTGAGAACGAGTCAAAGGATATTGCTTTATTCATGCGCGCTATATATTCTAATATATCTCGTGCCTTTATCCCGCGACAAATTAATGAAAAATGATTCTTTTGAATGTGGTTTGCGAATCGAACGGAATAATAACCGATAATTTCTAAACTTTTTATTATTTGCATCGTCGCTTGACAGCAAGCGAAACGGAAAAAGAGAAAAACAATCGTCCTTGGCCAAATCTTAAACAAAATTAAAATCCAGCCTTTGTTTCGTATACCTCGGTGCCATTGTTCCGACTCGGCAACATCTTTTCTTTAGTAAACCCAAGAAAGAGATAGAGGTAGAAAGAGAGAGCAAAAAACAACAACTCCAGGCCTCCGAGGTGCAGTAAATACATTTCAAGTGTCTGCGGGGGCATTATTTCGAGAAAATGGAAAATTTCGTGTATGGGTAAAGGATCTCTGGGTCGGATGTCTCGAAAGTGAAAAATCACACATGGCCAAAAACGTCCGGACGCTCATTTTCGGCTCACCCGTGGTGCGCGCACACACCTTCTCTCTCTCGTCTCAAGATCAAGGCCAAAAGAGCGAGAGATGACTGGACTCTTTAAGTCGCCCGAGTCTCGTCGAAATATCTTCTCTCTTTTGTTGTATATATACAACATGTATATATATAGCGTGTGGTACCTGCTCCGCTGCTCTTTTTTTTTGCATCAACCGCGCGCAGCACAAATACACAATATGCGATGTATATGTAGGTGAGGTCCCAGACGGTGCGCGTCTTTTTTTTTTCTCAAAGCGAAAACTACAAAACTCTAATAACTGTTGTGCGTGCCAAAAAAAAGAGTAGGAAAAGAGATAATTCGCCAGCTACACTTTGCATTCGCGGCAGCAGCAACGCGAATTAAATTTCTCCGTAAGCCACGTATAATGGATACTTTTATGACTCTGTAATGTCCGTAATGGCACACTCTCTCTCTCTCTCTCACAGAAAATGTAATTGTAAATCCAAAGAAGGTTATATCACGAACTACCGTAGTTTCCCATGCGCCTGCAGAGTAAAGTGTAACTCCGTGTATATCATTTTCGCCCGTTTTCCATCAACTTTTACGACCTGTAGCGTCATTTTTTTTTTACGAATCAAGAACCTGTCGCAACTGCAAAGATTGAATAATTCCACCGATCCATACGCCATAGCAGCTTCCTAGATTGTATCTATACGTGAATATAATATATATATATATATATATATATATAGGTCGTGAATGCGTGGGTGGTCGAGAGAGTGTATATACTGGCGGCGCAGCCGTCACCTGCGGCATTAAAACGCCGTCATGTCCGAGAACACATTTATTCAACTTATATACTACACACACACAGACACTGGAACAGCTTAAAAAGCACGATTGTCGAGTATATGCGGTATATATGTAACTATTGCAACATAATATTCAGCGATCGTAATTCAATGCGATGATCGGCGAAAAATTAGGGATTTCGCCTCGGTTTCGCATTATCGAGAAATCGAGCTGCTCGAAGGATCCTTTCCCAAAGCCGCGCGCGCTATATATTCGGTAACAGGACCACCGCACCGCATCGCGGCCATCGTTCACCCAATATACACCGGAATACATAATTCGGCAGCGGCGGCGGCGGCGGCTGCGAGAGGAAGGCGCCTAGAGATACGATGCTCGCGCACACACAGGCTCGCTAACGGTAAAAATTATATTCTCGTATGTCCGAGCGGGAGCCGCCGCTATGAAATTTGGCCTTCTATCCGATCGGAGATACATATTCCACACGTGTGTGTAAATCTTATACGAGCCAGGTAATTGGCGAATATAACCGCGAAATCTCCGTAATTTGAAAGTGGCCGTTAATCTCCCTCTCTCTCTCTCTCTCTTTCTCTCGCTCGACTTCAATTGCATTATCTCACGGACTATTATAAGCGAGAGCGAGAATTACTGCATATGTCTGCGTGGAGCGAGCCGTATATAGGGCTACTGACGCCTTTTTCCCCGCGTCTATGTGCTTCCAGTTCATACCACGCAATATTCTATATAAACGATCTACGCAATTCTTCAATCGCGCTTGTCTGTATGGCTGTATATGTAGTTGCGCAACGAGAGTTTAGTTTGCGTGCGCGCCTGTACTCGAGCGCGCGTTTACATACATACATATACATATATATATATTTTGATTTTTATGCGTATCTATATAGGCTTTGTGCTGTTGGCAATAAGTCGATCGGGTTTTATGTTGCTTTGATCGCTCTATGCGTATATGGATATATATTTAGGAATGCTTTATACGTGCAAAATAATTATGTTGAATTACTGCCTTTAGAGTTCAGTAAAATAAGCGATTATTTATAAAAGGTCGTGGGTGGCTGTAATATATAAAGGTTCGCTGCGGAGGCAGATTCTATAAAAAATGCGGTATACTCTAGGTCATAGAGTGCACAATGCACTAAACAGCTTTATACAGGAGCAATAAAAGTGATCCGCTTGCGGCACGGAGCAGTAAACCATTTTGAGGCTAGAATATTTTTTTTTATAATGCGCACAGTGTATGTTCTAATCTTTAAAGCTTATTTTGAAGCACGTTTGTACGCGATATTACAGTGCAGATGTTAAGGCATTTTTTCTTTAACGGTTAATTCTACACGTATTTTCGCTTTACCCATAATATCGCTCCTTGATTGACCTGGACATATCGTGTTTTTAGTACTACAACCCCAATGACTGTAATTCACATTTATACCTAATGTAGGAAACCGAAAATTCGTCGACTGCAACGTTTCAAAGCAAATATCCATCGGCACACAAATCTTCCTATACACGACATGCCCCGACAAAAACAAACTGCAATATACGAGGCCACTCGAACGATGCAAACAGCTCACCGAACTGCACATGATGACTGTCTGCATTTCGTTGTTCCTTTTGTACGGACAAATAAAAAAGAGAAGAAAAAAGAGGCAACAGCAGTAGCGCGCAGGGGAAATTGGTGAAAGTGACGTTGCACACCAGAGGAAAAATAAAAGGAATTTCCAGAAGCCAGAGTCTCGATATAGGATATATACAATAGTGTGGCACAGTAGTAGCGGTCATGTGTGGTCAATATGAATGAAGTCTCTATCTGGACGTGATGTTGCGAGGTGAGCGCAGCGAGCGAGCCTTTGACCTCCTAGTGAGAAACGATCGGAAGCGACAAGCCACACCGCGCAGTTCATCATAATATATAATAAAATTGATAAATCGCCTCGTCACCGTAGCCGTCGATGATGGAGTGACTTGGCGTCAACGGCTCGGAATCCACTGACAACACCATCGGCGCGCTTCTTGTATTTTAACCGAATGCGTAAGATGTAGTGATCCACCGGTTCGTATCCTCGTGTAAATATAACGGATCCACGTACGAGCCTTTGCATGTGCAATGCGGCCTGGTTTTTTGTGCTTTCTGTGCAGGAACTTATTCTTTACTGCTTGGATTTATCGTTAACTGGAAAATAGTGAGTCGATGTGGATTTATTCACTATTGGGCAAGGAGTTAATTAAGTTCGGTTTTAGATGGAATATTGTGAGAAATAAATAACTCATTGAACCGTTATACATTCTTCAACTCTGTACGATTCATTTTTGACTGTACACATTGTACACATATATGTATACAGAAATCCAACATTCGGAAATGAATCAGAAATTTATAATTAACTCGGCATCACTCGAACAATACGTAAACGTGAATTACATGGAATTGTTTATGAAAAAAGTGGTTAACCAAGCGAAAGCAGTTGCCAAGTATACTCTTCATCCATCGCGAGGTAAAACATTGATTCGTCATTTCACTGGCCATCTTCAACATTCCAGGAAAAAAGTTCACCTCTTGGCAGATTCGCCATTCCCAGATTTCCGTGGTACGCGCAGCCAAAAGAAGTTCGGCCGCACCGATTAATGCCTCCGTCGCGCGAAAAAACCAAGTGAGATTTAAAGAGCCGTGCGGTAAGAGGAATCGACGATGACGAACCAGTGAAAAATTCGTTCTCCAACGGAAAGAGTCTAAGTAGAATCTCTCTCGTTGCTCATCGAGTCAAACGCGTGTCGGGAGATCCGGTAAAACCCTAATTGGAGCTCTCTCTCTCTCCGCAACAGGATTTTTCTCTCCCTCTGCGCACTTGCAGCAATTACTTTCTTCTGACTCATCCCGTGAAAAAGGTGCGCTCGTGTCTGACGCATATATACTTTATAAATGCTTCCGAGGAAAAATCTCCGAGGTGCAATGAAATCGTGCGTGCTGTACAGGCGCGCACATATGGGCTGGTGTATTATAAAGCCGTTGCTGAGGTCATTACAGTCGAATTTCACGTTTGCGCAACATCGGAATTAATGGTAATCGGGTGTCCCCCCCTCGCGCTCCCTCAGAAAACTCGTCATACGACATACACACACACACACACACACATAGACACACTCATGTGTAGTAAATATATTCTCGCATGAGCGCATGGCTATACGTGGGTAACTCGATCGCGGCCGTCTCTCTACCGTCGAACTTGTCGCATTAAATTTACCTTCCATACATTACGTCCCGAACATTATCATTTCCATATACAAACCGTGTACACGCTATTATAGAGACTATAACGGATGTCGATTGGACTATACGATATCATATAAGCGTCGATCCGCACAAATAAAAAAGAACTTCGATCGCGATTTTGGCTTTTTGCTCGGCCGCTATATACTCTGTTATATGCTCAACCCTCGTCTCTGCGAGGCGCGATTAAAGTTTACATTTCTGTCTGTTATATCAAAGGTGACGACTACTTTCTATCGCCTACTATCTCACTCTCTCTCTATGTGTGTGTGCGTTAGGTTATCCTTGTTCAAGCCCTGGGCGAAATACGATCTCTTTGAAGAGTTGCGCGAGCGCGTTACACCGGGAATATACAAAATTCCAGGCGCGCCGGCAGTGGCTCACTTATATATAGCTATTTCCTCGGCTGGAATGAAATCGAGGATAATTTCGGGCGTCGACGCGCGGTTGCCTCTCTTCTTTCTCTTTAATCGTCAACCTCGCTCGATTTCTATTAACTCCTGTCTCCATCATATACACTTATTTTACCAAACGAATATACACCGATCGCATAAAGTTTTGCTTCTCGCACCAGCGCTATGGCAGCTCTCTATCGGATTATAAAACCGCAAGGATGGAATAAAGCATTAATCGTCGCGGTGGTTTCATCGCGCATGCTAGGAATACACGATTGATTATTCACCTTTTGGCAGACGACGAAGACGACGACGACGACTGCGGACGTTATAACGACACAGGCCGGAATACGCGATTCGCGCTCGCGCGGGATCGTATAATACACAAGTGGTGTGGTGTATAGAGAAGCGTGCGCTTTGGAATACATGAAAAGCAATGAGTTCTATGATGGCGCGCAAGGTACACACGGTATTCGCCTATCATATACGTGACAAGTGTGCGACTCGTTAAACTATTGTTTCTACGCTTCTTCCCTCGTATATATATAAACCACGCATCCGGTGTATAACCCAATACCGTGCAGAAATTGGCGTGTCGATGGAAAAAAAAAAGAAGCCTATTAATTGTAAGAAGAATGGTATGCATACTGTGTTCGACGCGTGGCGCGCGTGTATAGCGTGTGGCTTTTGTGTTAAAAGATGGGTATATGAGGCGTCTGCTTAGAGGGCTATAAAAAGAGAAAGCAAGCCGGACGCCACACGGTTGTACCACAGTCTTGAGATGCACCAGCGTATATATAATTCGTGCCACGAAAATATGTGTATACATATACACACATACCTTTTTGGAAGCTATAGCGCCTACGATCGTGCCCTTTGGAGAGGCATTGCGTGCTGTTGTACCGCGGCGCACACCAGCCGAGATTATAATTACGCGCGCGCCTGTGTGTGTCTGTGTGTGTGTAGGTATTAAATATACGAGAGTGGGCTCGCGGCACGCAGCAGCACCGGCAATGCAGCAGTCATTGCTCAACGGCCCCCGGTGAATATGTGTGTATACGTAGAGGAGTGTGTGTAGGGAGCGACGATCGTGGGTAATTTCGACAGCTTCAAATCTCTTGGATTTAGATCAGTTTAGATACCTTTTGAATATATATCTTGCAGAGACGATCTCACTCTCTCTCTGTATTATGTATGCGTTACCTTTATTCCGAATTTCTACGCTTTAAACGAGAAATAACATTTCACGAGCGCAGGAATCCAATTTTCGAGGAGTTTCTCACTGTGTGTTTGTGTACTTTGTATTTTAAAACGGGAAATTGATTTGCTGTTTATTCAAAGTTTTTAGGCGATTTAAAGTAATTTTCTTTGATACTTTCTTCTATTAGCTGGTAAATTTGTAATTCTTACCGTATAACTTTTACATTTTATTCGATTTTACATTATTTCGTTTGTTTAGCAATGCAGTAGTTTACAGTAAAATTTGTCAATAAAGTTTCAAGAATAATTTCGTGTAGTTATAAATGTAAACATATAAAAGTGAATTGCAGAATTTCTGTACAACCTTTGAATCTATTACAATAAAAATACCCCAAACGAATTCGTTGATCGTTTAAAATAAGTGTCGAATCCAACCATATATTTCAACATTCGCTCACAAACCTAAAGCTGCTCTTACACCCACTTGTCTACTCTTGAGTAATCAATCGATATATTACATCATTGTGCCGCTCTTTAAAATAAAACCCCCCATCTCGAAAAACCCATCAAAACTCGTGCAATCGCCCTATTTACAAACGAATCAAGCAAAATAATACAAGAGCTCGAATAGCGAAGCACAGTAGAATCAAGTCCGCCAAAACGTTTATTGTCTATACCTGATCACCGCAAACGGTGCACAAACGCTATTTACACACACGCGCGCACACACATCGAGTAAAACCGGAGGGATTGTCGCAGCTGCAACAGCAGCAACTCGCGGAAATGCTCGTAATACCCGTTATATGCACCATGTGTACGCGCATTATCGACGCGCGTATAATAGTTGTAGTATCGCATAAGCCGTTGACGAATGTTCTCCGCTACTACGTATATATACATACGTGTGTGTACAAGCATTGCGTACTATTGCGTCATGCCGCGCGCGCCGCATTACATGGTGCACTTACACACACACACACACACACACACTCGGGTGCCCTTTGCTATGTAATAACTCATTTCTGCGTCGCTATGCGAATGAATTTCGGCGGCTGTGTGTATGTGTGTGTGTGTTGAGAGAATGAGGGGAACGCGTTTACGCGGTGAATGTAATCGCGGGGCTGTAATATGGCTGATTGAAAATTTGATTTTGCGGCGGTTTTCGGCTGTTTATACCGTTTAATGCGCATTAACGATGGGGTTTTGTAATTTTTTTTTTTCGCTTCTTCGTATTATTACGTTTGTGCGCGAGTTTTACGAGAGGTTCATCCACGACGAGGATTGCTGCGACGGGGAACGCGCGCGACAAAAAGACAGACCTTTTTTTTTCTCTCATTCGTCCGTCGTCTTTCTTTTTCTTAGCTTTTTTAATTAATGGAACACAGCGGCGAATGAAATCGTAATTTTATGAGTTATTAAGTTGCGTCCTCTCGCACCAGTATATAGCGTGAGATTCGATCGACTTTAATTATGCAGCTTTTTTTGCTCTCTCTCTCTCTCTCTCTCTCTCTCTCTCTCTCTCTCTCTCTCTCTCTCTCTCTCTCTCGTCTCAGTGCGGCACTCGATCGTCCACCAGTTGTGGAGAATTCGATGTCGATTCGACTGGTTTTTCGATTTGGCAATTAAGTTTTTTTTTTGCTTTTCGTTTTGCACCCGGCTCAGGTAATCTCTCTCTCTCTCTCTCTTTTGCTTTGCCATCCTCTCGTCACGTGATCCTCTAGTTTAAATATATTACGTGTAAACGGCTCGCCGTGTCTGGGTAAAAGTTGTTGCTGGGTACTTCTTTGATGTTTTTCTTATTTTGTCAACTGAAAAAGAAGAGGATCCTTGAAGATATTGCAAGTATTATGGGAAGCAGTTATATTACCGACATTGATGGATCATGGAAAAATTGTACTCGGTCTTGCTTTTTCCAATTAAATATTAATTATGCGTATTCAGAGAACAAAGATATTTGCTAATTGATTTAACGGTGTTTCTGAATGAGTTAATGCTGATTAATTGTGGATTTATTTTTAGACGAACTCTAAAATATTACTTGATTCGAAAATCCCGAATTAGTTTTAGTTGTGATATTTGTTAAAAATCACCAGATAACGTAAAAATAATTAATACAAGCCAAATTAAGGTAGGAAACTTGAAACCAATTGCAGTTTTTTGAATTATTTTGAAAACAGACATAAATATACTCCATTAAAAAAATATCTGTTAAAATTTTAAACTAATATGGGCACAGAAACATCTCCAATTTTTCGCCATAAATATTATTTTCGCTGATTAATCCTTATAGACAACAATGGATACATTCCTTTGAAATCAAATCGTATCTTGCACAGCGTTAAGCACGGCAAGTAGAATCATCAGCTTCTCTTAAAAAACCACAAAATAATCAGTATAACTTAATCGCGCAGCACTCCGTAAAACATAATCCACTCGCGCACTTCGTCATTACAATAAAATAAAAAACAAAAAAAAAACTGCTAGATCACGCACATCATCGGACCAAAAAGCAGCAAAAGAGGGCGTCACTCGCCAAGCACAGCAGTAGCAGTACGTACATGCACGCGGCGGGCCACGGCAATTAGCGCTCGAAATACGATATTCCTCTCTCTCTCTGTCCCTCCATTCTAACGCGCGTGCGAGCGCGACTTGCTGCACTCAGGCCCTATATATATATACGAGTTGCACATTCGATCATTGAGACATTCGAGGAATATACTTTAAAAAGACCTCAAGTGCTTGCCATCTGCTCGTGTCCGCGTGCGATCCGTTGCACGCATTACACATCCTTCGAGCAGACCGACCATCATGCGGCGATGCCATTTCTTTTCTCGTCTGTGCACAGTCTGAAATTCGTTTTGCGCGAGATCGAGCGAGTATTATAGCTCTGGATTTTTCGATTCAGATATACATATGCAATGCTCCGCTGATGTATACAAATGTAGAAACAATGAATAGAGATAAGGGACGACAACGCTCATTGTTTGTCGGCCGATGTATATACGTCTTTCTTTTTCTCATGCATCAGCCTGCAACGCGATTACGCACTCGAAAAAGCGGACGATTACTATCTCGCGCAAATTAATCGTATATACGTCGAGATAGACGATTATATTGCTGTTGCGGCGCATCGTAAATAACCGATAATCCGCACGCGGAACATAATGGAATTATTAATCAATTATATATATTGCACTGCGCCTTTGCATTATTCGTTTCATCGTATTAATTCATCATTGATTACATGCGCGTCGTCGTATTCGTTTATCGCCATTACTTATATACACAGGCTCTTAATTGATATTTCCGCGAAACAGAATTTATCCAAAAATAATCGCCTCTATACTATACGCACTTGAATTCACGAACAAAGCTTGCGATCGCTTGGAAACTCCATCAGTGAGAAACAAAAAGAAGAAGTTAGCTGAATTGCACCTGCGAAAACGTGAGAACCCACATGGATCGCACACACACATACATAAGCACGCATGGCTCGTATCAAGCTGCCTCTTAACAAGCGCGAAGAGAGATATTCTATATTTGCCGGGTGGGGCGCCAAAGCGACAAAACGACCTACATTTCCACGGAGATGAGCCATGCATATACGCGCTTTACGTGTGTCTGTATGTGTGCGCGCGTGTGATGCAAGCGAGCGAACGCGTATATAGCAGGTGCAGCTGTCCTAAGCAGCTCCCAAAGATGAGGGAGGATGGCAACTGTATAACACACGAGTCGGATGAAATTGAGACGCGTGTACGCCGAGACGTTGCGACTAGATGGAAAGTAGGGAGGGGGGGTGGAGGGTTGCGGAGAGGAGGGAGAGTAAACGGAATTAGAGGCGCGCGCGCGGAGAGAAAAAGTCGCGCCGCGCGCGGCAGATCAAACGCTCTCGACGCGTATATAGGGATATAAGGCGATTTGTGCGCAGCGCGTGGACACGAGAGGCTGAAAATAGCGAGCGATAATTAAAAAGGGCGCGAGAGAGAGGTTTAAGTTGTTCCTTTTTTTTTCTTCTTTTTTTTTCGTTGTTTTCTTGCTGCGTGTGGATGCATCTGCCGTTGCTCGTAAAATACGGAGCTGGCGGTGGCTGAAATAAATTATGTACTTTCCTATTCTTTTACGAGCACGAAGTGCGAGTGCATGTCTCTGGTTCTCTAGCGTTTCTTTTTACTGCAACTGCAGCCCGAGGTTTTTCAGAGTGCTATATTGAATCGAGGAAGTTGATTGGGGAATAGGAGGGAGGTATTATTATGCGTGAAAGCTGCGGTGTGTATACCTCTTTTAATCACGCGGAAAAATGTAATATTTCGTAATTTATGGATAGACTGCTAGAGCAGCGACATCGACAATTTTAATTTTAGACAACCGTTAAACCTATATATATCTGGAATACTTGGCTAATCACATTTAAACTTACTTCTTTTAATCTCTTTCGGAGGCTTTTATAAATCGCGTGTTTACTTTTGTATATATTTATAAATTCAGGTTACCCTACACTGTCCTATAATACGTTTTCTAGAGAGAGAGAGAGAGAGAGAGAGAGAGAGAGAGAGAGAAAAGGAAGACAACACACGGAATTGTGTTGCACTACAGTGAACTGAAGTTTTCGCTTTACACAGAATAAAAAGGGGAGAGAACCGGAAGGCGCGTATAGATTTTTTTTAAAGAAAATACCACCCCGCCTGTAAAAAATTGCACGTTCTCGTATTGATTATCTTTCCGAACCAAATTGTATACACTGTGCGACATGCCATTCCTCGGAGCATACACATTTGGCAGTCGTAAAAATCAATTACCGGGATCAAATTTCTTGTTTTTCTTATTAACACAGTGTCTGATCATCTTTCGATCGTGAAATTACACATTTCTAGTCTGTACTTTTATTTATTTCATTCTAGTATTGCTGACTAATATTTGTTGACACCATTCGCTACATTTATACTTCCATAATAAATTACAATTACACTAGTACATTTTCTTTTAATTTTAACATTGTATAGGCCAAACAATAAATTCAAATAATAAAAACAGAAGTAGTTTGAAAATTTTTTAAAAAATAAGCATTTTAGTGACATCTGGTAGTGTAACTCTGGAAGCAAAACTTTAAAGCGGAGTTCTGCAGTTCTGTCGCTTCTCAATGAACGTCGACCGATAGTATAGAAACCTGCACAAGTGGTTTACCGACTATCAACGCAACAGTCTACTCCGGTTTAGCGCCAGAGTTTCACATTTTCATTTCTCCGCTTGTATACCTTTAAATTTCTCTTTTACTCCCGTCGTATACACCCTCGATTATCCGCAGAGCAAATAATTAGAAACTCTTAAGCTCGTGTACATCTGATTGACAATGAATGAATTAAGTTTAGCAATTAATTGCATTAACGTGCTAGCGTTCAGATTTCATGATATAATTTTTTGCTTATAGGTATTTACTAATATCTGCGGGTAAAATATTGTCTCGAGAAAATTTTCGAAGGGATAGCAAACATATATCAATCGTCGCGCTCGCATAAATCACCGACTTTTTTTTTGTCGAACGCGCGAATAATTTATACCCTGCAGACAAGTCTATTTAGAGGACATTCGCAGCTCACACTCAAAGCTCGACCAAAACTTTGTCGAAACTACTGTAGAACTGAAATTTCCCAAAATTCCCGAAGGTCAAAAAAGTAACGGAAGAGCAGCAGCAGCTCTCGTGCATCCAAATCTACGTGTCCAAGAGTCTCAAAAACAATATCCCTTTACAGACTGCACTCGAGTGCAACAAGAAGAAATTTCCCTCGCGACATAATAGAAGACTGCACTGCACACACACACACGCGCGCAGATTGTTGCATGCACATGTAGCGGCCTTACATTTCCGGCCAAATACCTTCGGGAGATATAGTGGCATACAGCGATACGCGGTGGCGGCGACGTGATGCCTCGCACCAACATCGGGCATCAGGCGGCGGCGGCGGTCCGCCGCAGCTCTGTAGCTTCAAACGCTGGCAAAGCCAAGTGGCCCGCGCTTTATTTATAGCATCAACGGAGGTCGGCCCGTTGCGTTCCAAAACGACGAAAACGTCTTAGGAGAGAGCCAGACGCGTTAATACTCGAACAGCTCCCAGAGCGCGGCTTATTCGCGCGAGTGGAGCGGCTAAACGCAGTTAGCTTCCGATATACCCGTGCTCGTAATTCTGTGTATATCTTCGGATACGACCTTCGGTGTGTGCAGGTGCAGGATTGTGTGCGCGTATAATGTGTGGGAGATCGTGAGATTTGGTTCAGCCACAAGTGCCATAATAGAGTGATAGCAAAGGAAAGCAGAGGGTATATATATATGAATGCGGCTATGAGGGGGAGGACTCGCGGTGCAGACCTTAGCGTCCAGCTACTGACCAGCTGACGAACGATTCCCTCTGCGATAACGAAACTGCTAAGGATCCGTGGGATCGCTTGAGACATGGCGCATATGAGACGTCCTGCGAGGCGCGAGCTTTACAAGCCGTTTGGCAAAAGGAAGGTAAACGAGGATGGACGATGCTAATGATGCTGATGTGTGTGTGTGTGTGTGTGGGTTAACTCGTAAATCTAACGGGTCGTAGGCGCGCGGATGACGAGATGACCTCGTGATTTTTACTATAGGTTATGTAGTCAGCCGATGTTTCGCTGAGCTTTTACTTACATCAGGTTCTTTAGGTTTTGGATGGATTCGCTGGAGATGAATGATTCGTCAGTGATCTGCTGATGAATTTGGTTAAGGTTTCGGTGCAAAGATGAGAAATTGGATACAAAAATAGTTTTCGTTTCTTTTGGCCTTAATACTAGCCGTGGTGGCCACAAATTAGTTTTTCCATGGGGTTTTTAATATATAGGGATTATATTTATAAACAATATAGGCATACCGTATTCAATTCATGTGTCACGCTTTAAAAATGGGTTACTATCAGAAAGTTTTAAAACATCGAATCGAATTAAAATTTTTTTTTTTTAATTTTTCATTGAAAACTTGCTGAGCCTCTTTCATGATTTTCAAACGAATTCAAAATGCATATCGGATGGCAAAAGTAAAAGTTATAATTAGTTGAAACAGTCCTCGTGTAAATTATTAATAACAGTCAATGTTCGCTAAAGGTATTCATTACTTCGTTTAATCTACATGTATAAAAGGCAAAGTATTTAGCCAAAACGTTAGGCTATTTATCGACCGAATAACTCTAAAGGCTTTTGTGCAGCAAATGTCATTCTTGCGTTTTCATGCCAACTGTTGTTCCCCCTTTTTACAAACTTATATGGTTCTACATAGTAATGTAGTTTTCGAATCAATAGTCTCAATGTTTACTGCAAAATGTTTCTTTTTTCCTCCAATTGACTACTTTGTGTATATAGAGCGAGTTAAATGATGCACTGTGGTGTATATGACGCCGTAAAGTGAAACGGTCTTTTTCCTAGAAAGCGATGGATCTAGTTTGAAAAAGATTTTTTCAGATAATTAAGTAAATGTTTGCTTTCATAAATTTCGTTGGCTCGAATTCAACTATATATTCACGATTAAAATGGTATGTTGCAGTATTGAAATTTAGTCAAAATAACTTTTTCTGAATAATTCTTATTTAAACCTCTGTATTAAAAGCGTATACAACTTTATTTAAGTTTTACTAGTTTAAATTTATTTAATTACAATTCTGAACTGTATTTAACGCGAAAAAAACTATTTATATTTTATACATTACATTGATTAAATACGAATGAAATTAAGGTACGGTATAATTCTATAAGGTAGGCTTGTATAAGACGATCATTATGCTAATAGAACCTAAAAATTACATAATCTCATGAGGAATGCTTCTTATATTAACGAGCGGGGCATGTAAATAGGCATCAGCAGATATATGTCAACACCAATACGCGGTCAGTCCTTAATATTCTCGTTAAATTGCCGGGAATGAAATTTGAGTGTTGTTTATGTTATATCCGTTTTAAATGAAAATTTTTACATATTATAATACTTATTTTTTTCATCTCAATTAAATGTAGATTACACCAGCACATAAAATAACCGTAAGCAAATAATAATTTATCTTCAAAATCTCAATATTTTGAAAAGTTCTCGAAATAATGCAAAAATATATTTTTAGACCGTGCGTAGGCGGTAGGATGTACAGGATTGAGCTACAATAAATATTTTCAACTGAAAATCCATTTACAGCATAAAAATATGATATTTCCATATTCCATTTTTCAAAAAAACGTTACTAGCTGTTTAAGATTCAGCATTTCACGTCATCTTGGCTCAAAATGACGTGAATCTAAAATAACAATTTCTATTGATGAAAACTAGTTTATTGATTAACTTCAAAAATTTCAACATTAACGGTGTGCAGTAGTTGACAAACATTATCTGGTTTTTCAATTCTCAGAAGGCTCGGTTTGGTATCGAATGGGCAAAGCGATAAATATTTATATACAATGTGTACAAGTAGTAAAGCTCAGGCTCTAGTTAGACGACTGACGTATGCACTGTATATCGTCCATGACAAAATCAGTCAACCATCGATCTCCTTTTTTTCCCAAGGAACCATCCGTAAACACCATCAATTTTCACCACCAACTCCAAATCGTACCCCTTCTCTAACAATAATGAAAAACAACATCCTCATCACTCCTCACCCCCAGCCTGCCAATAAACTGCATCCAAGCATACTCAGCAGTCGATTGACCAATCGACTTGCCGCAATCGATCAGAAAAGAAAAATATTACACGGAATATAAGGGAAAAAACCCTCTGCAAACAGAAAAAATGCGTAGGGGTCTTCGCACGTATCCTGTCTCTCGCACACGTACACGTACAATACGTCATCCTTCGAAGGCGGCATTGCCCCTATAGCCCAGTGAGTTTATGCGAGCAATTCTCCCGAAAATAAATCCGCCGAGCCACGCGCGCCTGCCGCGTTCACCTCTCTCTTTCTCTCTGTCAGTAACCGCCCACTCTCCCACTCTCCCACTCTCTCTCTCTCTCTCTCTCTCTCTCCCCATTCAACTTAGACTCGTCGACCTGCATAGTATACACCGCCGTCGTCGTAGCCGGCGCTCGCCTACGCTCTCGCGCGCATTCGAGGAATCTTCCGATCCCTATCTCTCGCCTCACCTACCTGCCCCCCCCCCCCCCCCCCCCTCCCCCCTAAAAAAGGGTGACGAGGACTAATAGCGGAGGATACGTAACGCATGTACGCGTAGAAGATGAGAACTGATGGCCGGCAGGCAAATGTCCGCGCGATGTATATACGTGTCCCATTTCGCGCATAGACTTACAGCAGGCGGGCGCGTGTATACATCGTCAAGTTTTTGGGGTGCGGTCCTATATATCTCACGTATACGCAAAACGAACCACCGGAACTAACGAGCTTTTTAAACTTTCCTCTTCGCTCTGTGTATCCTTCATCGTCCGATAAAAAAAAAAACATTCTCTATTCAAGAACGGCTTGCAGCCATCCAACCAGACATCTCATATTTCCCATCATCTCCCAGTTCATACAGCGGAGCTAGTCCAAAGTAGAGAAAGGTACATCTAGACGTCCCCGCGCAGAACCGGTTCGCAGCGGAAAAGCCTGAAACAACCAAAGTCAGGATCCCTGTACATGGTGTATATGTCGTGCGGGTGCAGTGGCCTGGCTCGTCGAGAGAGAGAGAGAGAGAGAGAGAGAGAGAGAGAGAGAGAGAGAGAGAGAGAGAGAGAGAGAGAG
>UELV01156517.1:0-10208 GCA_900490015.1 Megastigmus stigmatizans
ATATATATATATATATATATATACGCAGACGGACTTGCAATAGCGTTCTAATCTACTCCAGTTAGAGTCGGGAACTTGTCAAGCAATTTACATACTCAATGATAAAGTTATTTAAAACTTTTTGCACTGTACAGTGCGGATAGACCGCGGCAAAGAGCGAGAGAGAGAGAGAGAGAGAGAGAGAGAGAGAGAGAGAGAGAATAAAGCGGAGCGGAAAGCTAGTTGAATTTCGGAATATTGAACTAGTTCACAGGCTCTCGTTTCCCCTTGACTTTGTAGTAGTGCAGGCGGGTAGTACTAGTAGTAGTAATGTAGTAACGTGCGGCGCGCAAGGTGAAAACGCGCGGCCGCGGAGGTGGTGATCGAGTATATATATATATACGCTAGCGTATATAAACATGATCACAGACCTAAGCAATGTATAGGTATAGCCATCAGTGTATCACCGAGGCGCAACTTACGCATTATATGTATAGCTTATAGGAAAAGGTGCCTAAACGGAGCACCGGTTTCTCTCTATTCCTCTCTGTGTGCTTGTGTGTGTATGTGTGTATGGGTGAAAATCCACGTTCTCGCAGCGAATCGTCTCGTGATGGTATAAGGTAACGCTAGGGCAGCTTGAGCTGTAAGAGCTCGAAGGCGAAGTATATACACACACATGCACACAGTGGCCGAGACGAAAAAAAAAAAGAAATAATAGTGGGTACTCACCGCTTTTCCCGCTAGCTGCGAAACAGTCGCCTCACATTTCCGGGTTTTGTTGTGGTGCTTCTCTCTCCCCGTATATACAACGCGCGCTGGCTGCTGTTCTAGCCTGCTTCTGTGTGCTGCTGCTGCTGCTCTGTATATACTTGTCCCTCTCTCTCTCTCTCGCTCCCTTTCCCCCCGGCTTCTTCCTCCCTCGGGAATCGACTGCTGCGGAGGCACCGATTCTCTCTCTCTACATATATATAGACACCTATATAACTGTCGTCCGCCTCTCTATCTCTCTCGTTTGCACCGTATCCTATTTTCGTTAATTATATAGCACACACTCAGAGATGTGTAGGAGGAATTTCGCGGGCAGTTCGATGAATGAGTCCTGGGTACTCGTACGGGTACGAGCACCGCCGCACCTGCACAACACCCAATATATAAGAATTCGTAGAGAAAACAGTCAGCACCGCGCTTACGGAGATTTTGTTCGAGTTGTCCCAAAGTGTAAGTAGTAGTCGCCGCGACGACTACCGACGGTCGGACGCGTACGAATTATCAGGCGCAACTGGCGGCGAAATATACACTGGCGACGTTCGGAGCGACCAAGAGAAAGAGAGTAGAGTGAGTGAGAGTGAGAGAGACGATCGCGAGGAGAGGGAGAGACGGAGATAAAATGTGTATACAGTCGGTTGTGTGTGTATATGGCTAACGACGCACGCGCTCACTCGCTCCCACAGTCCACAGATGCACGATATCCGTGTGCAGGCAATGCCTCTCTGTGATCGGTCACCATACACCCGTCACCTGACCCAGTACTGACTTAACTCTCCAGGCCCACGATGGCCACGAATTTTTCACTGATTTTCGTCAACTACAACAATGTATTAGTGCTCATATTATATATACAACGGATACTCACGGCTGCCCTCTGCAGCTTATTGTCAAGTGGATGGTCATTATGTGTGAGGTCACGTGGCGCGGTCACAGCTAGCGTCAGCTTACACACCAGTGTTGTGTGTTTAGCTATATTCAAGCTGCTCAGACGAGGTCACGCTCCCGATGGTTCGAGTTATAAACGTCAGGCGGCAGCATTTAATGGTGCAAAACGTCGCTTTCATATCCTAATATCCTATGCGCACTTGCAACTTACAAGTGTTGTATTGTCAGTTGCAATAAATTCGTTCTTCTACTTACTCCCTTACTAATTAACTACGGGAGATACGGCAAATATATTTGATGAAGAATCGCGTTTCGAATCACGTCGGAGCTTTTATTATTTATATAACGGGAATCCGGGGGTATCGGGATTCGGGAATCGGGATCTGCATTTACGAGTTATGACAATGAGTCGCTAGGGGCGCTTTTTTATTTTTTCCCAACGACGCGGGAATTTCGAATATCGCCAACGTAGCGGAAGGGCGACAGATGTGCGTACGTGCCTGTACGCGTCGATTGAATGAGGCAGGGAAACAAAGAGCTTCCGCTTTGTTCGCGAGAAGCTGACTACATTGCCGGCTTTCGAGATCTTTCGAGACTGAGAGGTTTTCCGTTATTGCACTTCTTCCGAACGTTGCAAAAGAATACTGCCGCATATTTCGCGAAATTTCGCGATTAGTGGGTGATAAATAATTGCAATTGATCAAATCATCGATATTAGTTTGTTTGGACGTAATTTATTCGTAAATAGATTTTATTTGCAAGCTAAACACTTACTACAGTCTACGACGATTATTGTAAATTTCTTAGTCTTGTTTAATATTGACATTATAGTATCCTTCCTCTTTGGTGAGACGCACTTTGCTTTATTCTCTTCTTCTCGGTTTGTGATTTTTTTTTTTTAGTTTTTCATCATGAACTACGCACACGACATCGATTATTGCTCATAGGCCGTTACAATTTTTCAAATCTTTCACCATTTTCAATCGCACACAACCTCTCACAGAGTATCACTCACGAGTAATCGCTTTTACTCGTTGGCACTTTAAATACACACACACAGCAAATGGCATATACCGTCGATTTCTTTTCAACGCTTATACAACAAGCGCGTTTACGAGTAAACTCCATAGAAATAGATGATTCAGCGAAATATCGTTATTTCGTAATAATAAATATATATTTGTATAAATCCATATTGTTTTTTATTTATTTATTTTTTTCTCCCTTGTATATTTTGCATAAGTATATGCGACTAGCATACATTTATACTCGTATCACATACTATATTGACTATCGTGTTGCGGGCGGAACTCGGAAAGTTTCTCTCTCGAGCATTTCACTTTTCAATCCCCAATTCCATAACTCCACTTTCGTTTCTTTTTTTTTCGCCGTATAGCGATCACACCTAAATGGCTTTTGAAACTTTCGTTTCAGATACAGATATTTGGCTTCCTCTTTCTCCCTCTTTTAGTTACTTTGAACTCAAACTTTACATCTCTTATACTTTATAAAGCCATTCTTCGCTATTAATTTATAGTAAAATTGTATCTAGGGCGCGAATATTATTTCACGAATCTTACTCTTTTAGTATTACTTTTACGATACTTTCTTAGCAGTTTGCATCTTCGTATATTCGTTTCTTATTATTTGTGTAAAGGAATTTAATTTCTATAGCTACGCATATATATCTAATGACTTTCATATTAGTTTCTTGTAGGCTTCAATACTTTCAAAAGATTGCGATTATATAGTAATCACGTTTTGAACGCGTGATGTATATTATCTTTATTATTCGCCTAACACTTTCAGTTTTTGTACGTAAATATTATAGATACTTTGAATGAGTACTTCCGAAATGTAGAAAAAATTTCTCATTTTCTCCAAATCGCACAAACTAATCTATATCTTTCACTGTAAATGATATATAACTGCAAAAATTCACTCGTATAAAATTACATCATAGAATTAGTTAATTTTAATTACAAATTTATATCTACTAATTTATTCATAATTAACCAACAGCTTATAAATAAATTAATTTTATATCTAACTGAAATGGTTACGTATATAATTAATTTAATCTCTTATGGACCATTAAAAAACATTCACAATATTAAATTAATTAAGTACACACATCAAAATTGAACTTCCACTTTTTTATTGGCTAGAAATATCTGTTTTCAGCTGAAATATTTAGTAATATATTTCATAACATTATTATAAAGTATCATCGGTTTACAGAAACATTTGGCCAATATAATAGATTAAATCGATTATCATTATGTTCATGAAGGAAAGAATCGTTTTAATCACCCCATAAAATATCAATGTGATGCATAAGTACTTTGTTCGTAAAAGAGTGGTTTTTATCTCGTCATATTTGGTAATCGATAAAGTAACGAGAACACAGTAAAAGCATCAAAATGTCAAAGTACTCTAATCGAAATCTGGAAATTGTCGATGTAAGTATATCGCACCGATGCTCAAATCCAAATGTCGCATCCATTTCTCGCATACTCGCGTCACTTTTGCCAGCCATACCGTGAAAGCTACATCGACGGACAAAAGGAAAAGCGCAATAAATAAAGAATATAGAAGCGTCTAGGGGTCTTAGGCGGATTCGGTGCCGCCGACCGGTGGATCGCTGGAGGGACTAGCGGCGTTAACCGACTGCTGCGACTCTTGCGGATTGGTCGTCTGTAAGCCTTGCAGCTCTTGGACACCTTGGAAGAGTTTGCCGGGAAAGCCTTGCAGGAGATCGTACGAGACCGGAGTCGGCGGTAGGGCGGTCGTGTGGGCGTGGGGCGATTGCAGCACCGCGATCACTCGTCTCAGCTCGTCCAGAGCGTTTCCTGCATCACAAACACCACTTTATACACGCTGATACACATATTTTGTCATTCTTATTTTTAAAGTGGAGGATGAGTTTTACGTTAGTAAGAAATAGCTTGTTTTTTTTTTTGTATAATGTAACGTTAATAAACTTGAACTTTTGCTAACTAAAATTTTGCATATAAGTTATTTCGTGTGATTTACCACTAAATATCCTGCTTTTACTCATATTTATAAAATGCAGCTTATAAGATATTACAAATAAATTTTTAGGCTTGAACAAAAGATTTTCTTTTATAAAAAGTTATAAGTCATTATTTTAAACTTATAATATATTCAATAAATTGGTTTTATTTAATATTTTATTAAATAATTTGATAAAATTATTGTTTGCAATGGTGTGATAAAACATGGAATTATATCAATCGATCATAAAATTAACAATTCAATGATTCAAGTTATATAAATTACAGACTCTGACTAGTAAAAGTAATAGGACTTATAAAACAACTGTACATTGCATTCTATTCAAATGTACAAAAAAATGTCTTCTTGTTAAAATTTGTCATATTTAGTACATGATATATACAAAAAAGGTCTGCAGTATGTGTTCGTGGATAAATAATTCCATAGCTTTGCCCGGATGTACTCATATTGAATTTTTTTCCTCAATTTTCTTTTATTCGATTGCTGTATAAAATAATAGCTTATCTATTTTTATCCGCAGGAGTTTTCTGAATCATTATGAATAATTATATTCCAATTGATTCAGCTAATTTAAAAAGTCTAGTACTATTTCCTTGAAAGTTTCTATTTAATTGCAGTTAACTTCGACGTGTACAGCGACAGCAGGCTCTCGCTGTAGTTCATGAAAAACCGTTTGCATAACATCGGCCAGACTGCTCAACGCGACTGAAAATTTTACATAACCGATGTCTACAACTACCGCGTTAATTTCTGAAAACGTCCAACGTTTCTTGAACAAACACATCGAAAGCCAGACTCGTAAAATCCTGCACGTATACACGTATACGTATAAAGCTCAAAGAGAATCCAGACTCTTTATGGGCATCGATTTCTTGCCGCTGTGCGGTACAGTTTTCTCCGGCGCTCGATCGTATAATATCTGACCTTGCATGAGAATGTAGTTCTTGGCGAGCAGGAGTGTGGCGATTTTTGAGAGTTTCCTAACCGAAGGACTGTGCGCGTAAGGTATGACCGAGCGCAGCTCGTCGAGTGCATCATTGAGATCGTGCATCCTTCGCCGCTCGCGTGCGTTGATGTTCAGCCTGACGCTCTTTCCTTGCCTCGTTGTTTTCGACTTCGAAGGGCAATTCAGTCGCGGAGCTCCAGATCTGCAAAGTATGAAAGTTGACGCTTTACAACCTTGACGATACTTTTATATGTAACAAATGCGAGTTAGCTTCGATGATAAAGAATCCTTCATTTATTTAAAATCAAACTGCCGCGATAACCGAATAAGATGTTATGATTCGGTGACATTTTATCAGCATAATTAGATTTATTTAATTTAAAATATAATAAATGTATTATATATTTTTTTATAAAAGCATTTACTTATGAAAAGATTTGTTAATGGATGTTTGTTATTTAAAAGATTCATACATAGTTTCCTAGTAATTTATTAACCAGTTACAAACTTAGGAGATTTTAAATACGTACTAATTAGTCTTTAATTAGGGTCGCAGGGACATTCAAATTAAAGGCTTATACTCTGAGTCTTTGACATTAAACACGTGCATGAATATAAAGCATAAAACATTGTCCCTGCAAGTAACAAGAAAGTATCTCTCGACAAAAACTTTATGTTCCAAATCTTTCTCTACGATGAAATTATAACTTATTACTTTTGAACAATCTTAATTACGCTATCATACTAAAGGCCCAATCAGCGTTTAGTATTATTTCATTAAAATTTGAAAAATAAGCTTGAACCATGTGATAAGAGTTCCTGCGAAAGGTGCATCGCAATTTCTAATTGTTAAGAAAAATTTGTTTAGCGACAAAAGGCATAAAAAAGAATTTTATAGAAATAACGTGCAAACAATTCTTTAAAGTTTCACGAAAGTATATCCGTTCCTATAAGCGTGCCTAGCCACCGTCAAATATCAGGGCTAAAAGTCAGAAAACTCAGAAAGTATAAAATGCCCAAAGGCAGACGGTGGCACGCACGACAAAGACCACCTCGATACAAGAAGCAAGAAAAAAAAACACGATATATCCAGGCGACACGTATGACAGATATATATATGTGTGTATATACATGTACAGAATACCTCTCGTGATCGGGTCTATTTTCGTCGGTGAGCGCGTTGGAGGAGGAGGCGTGGGGCTGCTGGGCCGGCTGCTGCTGAAAGTAAAAGCCGCCAAGGCCGACGGCTCCCAGAGGAGTCCTCCTGCCCGGTGCACTTTGTGGATTCTCCGAGGGCGAGTAGACGGCCGGCGGTCCCGGCATCACCGGGTGCGACGAGCTACCCGGTCCAGGATGATAACCCATTGGCTCCAGGGACGGATTACCGTGTGAGCCCAGCGAGTGCTGCACATGTCCCAAATTTAAGTGTTTCCTTTAGTTTTCGTTCATGTTTCTGGTGTGCGCGCTTTCGCTTTCAGAGGATGGGACGAGATTTAACTGGGAATGCGGTTATTGGATTCGGATTGCTTGTTGAGGAGTAGCTTGGGATTTTGATTTTATTTTTTTTTTATTTAACAGTGGTGGGAGGTGAATTCCACTTTCTTAAAACAAAACATCAATCTAAGAATAATAGAATTATGTGAGACTTTTATGAGTGTATTGTTCAATTAAACGTTTGAATGGCATTATTTTATTTAATTTGGGTGTTGGTTTTATTCAAATTAGAGCGAGTTGGAAATGCGTTAATAAAGTAACATATTTTTACCCTCTACGATTAAACAGTGTGTATACATACTAAGGCATTGTTATTAGAGAAAAAAAATAACTGCAAACAACTAAAAGTTTTCATGGATTCTAGCAGTAGTTTTTCGTATACTCAAATTTTTAGAGTAAAATAGTTAAGTTTACTTTATTAAAGTGGAGTTGTACTGTAATTTAAGACACTTGATTTTGGAGTCGAACTTTTATTCTAATATGATTAGTGTGTTTGAAATATAAGTTGTGTATGCATGTGATTAGAGTGTAGGTATAAGAACCTTCATTTTATTTGATTTGTGTTTATTGATATTTCTAGCTTAACGTTGGCGGAAATATTTCTCGATATTGGTAATAGATGTTATATATAGAATAAGAGTTATACAATTTTTAAGCTGCTTTATGTTATTAATTACTGATATTGGAACTGCCTCAAATCAACTTACAAGGAATGACTAGGGATTTAGATCCTGGGTTTTTAGAAACCTTTGGGAAACTACTTTTTCAAAAAATGTCAAGACGTATTTCAGTGTTTGAATAAACCTTGTTTTTTTTTTTTTTACAAAAAGTCACAAAATAAAATAAAGTGAAATAAAAAATAAAAGTTGAGAATCAAGGCTTTTATATTAAAGATTTATAAAGTGAAAAACTTCATCCTTTCATAAATTATATGTATATTTAAAATTTTAATAATAATTGCGAAGTTTAGGCAATAATATTTTTTAATTTCTTATATAAATTTTGAAATATTTTTAAATAGATTTTATTACCTACTTACTTTATTTATAAATTATATAATAAATGTATATTGGAACAAAACATTAAGTGAGAGGAAACTAAGTGCTAATGAATTGGCAGCGGTTTTATTTTATTTTATAGATACTAACCAGTTTAAAAATGTACCTAGTATTATGATTTTTGTTTCTATACACTATATAAAAAGAGTTCCTTACTTTTATATCAAAAATGGTCCGATAGTAAAAAACATATCTAAGACTAGCCCTGTCCAAAATTGTAAATAATTATAGAGATCTAAAATTCAGGCGATATCGATTCATCAGGATTTTACTGTAAAGGACCAAATCGAATAGCCTAAAATTAATAAAAATATATTATATACAATTATGACGACTATGTCAAACTCGGTAAATTATGGACTCTAGGTGTTCGATAATAACAAATTTATAACAAAACACAGCCTTAAAGGCGGAAAAAATAAGTGTTTTCGAGTTACTCATTTTTTTAAATGGATTCTTAGTTGTTTCCTAATTACTTTGGAGTGATAATATAAGTATATCCCTATATTAAATAATCTATAGGCTTTTTAAATTTCATAAGATTAATTTCCGAATCCCTAACGTGGTGTGTCTGCGTAATCTAGTATAGATAATACGTAATTATTATTTGAGTATTATTACGTTGCAGTAAATGAAACAAAATAAATTTGTATATATATTTAATTAAATTATCATCAGGAAAAATTAAATAAGTTAGTCCGAAGAATGTCAGTCAACTATTGTGTTTTTTGTACATAAAAAAAACACATATGATAGTACTATGTGATAGAGGGTGGTAATTTGTTTTAGCCTCCGAAACGTCGAAATTTATAAATTTGTTTAATAAACTGTCTCATTAGTTATCTGATGATCGATTACTTCATTTTTGCCTAATTTATATTCAGTTATAAAATGTTTTTTTTTTTTTAAATGTGATTAAGAAAGTAATTTATTTTTACTAATGTTTACACCAATATAGGTAGGCAAGATTTGCTCCAAAAGCGTACGATAGATAAATAATGTAAAAAGAGAACATAACATTATTCTTCTTGATGAAAAATTATGCTTCGCATTTTTACGTTATTTTCTGTTCATTCTAAGAAAAGTAAAAAACAGATTCTCATCCGGTTAATTGTAAATTAGAAAAGTGTACATGTATAAGATCTTTCAAGTCATACATCACATAAAAGCGGGCAACTAGATTTTATAGCGTTAAACATAAATATTTTCATTTACTATTTATCTTCAATTCTCACGATCAAATATTACGGAGCTAAAAAAAATATAATTGTTGGCAATAACTCACAACTATAATTAAAATCAACCTGTCAATCGTAACAGCCTAATCGCGTCATGAAAAAGTCTGACGCAAAGATTCCGATTCCATCCAATTAAAACGTTCGAGCAGCGCTACCTATATATAGGTGTAAGCCAAGAGCAAAAAAAAAAGAAGCATTGACAAAACTGTCCTATGAAGGCGAGTGTGCGTGCGAGTGGCACGGCCTCTGATGTGTATCCCGGTTAAAAGTAAAGGCAGCTATGCGAAGCGGCGGATAGGTGCGCGTCCGAGTGGCCGATGGCCGAGACTTACGGTACTGCGGTGCTCCCACGCCCAGGTCGGATGCGAGGCCGATCTCTGCCAGGGGCCCTGCTGCTGCAAGTGGGCCTCGGGCATCGCCTCCCTCCTCTCGTCCTCCTCGCAGGAGCTGCTTTCTCCGTCGTAGGACCTCATTCCTCTTACCGACTCGCGCTGCACTTCTAACTCCGACGCGGATCCCGCTTACCGCACGCGCTGCAGCAGCCTTCGAAACAGACCGGGATGGATCTGTGCCTGCGACCTATGAAACAAACAATAACAATGACACCCATTGTCCCTGTGCACTCGTTTTGACGCAGTCACTGCGCTCGCTCTCTTTCTCTCTCTCTCTCACTCGTTTTCGCCCATTGCGCTTTTGATACTTGCGGGATAAGGGAGTCGTTGCTCTGTACATATATATGAGCTTGTCGCGTGCTTGTAAAATTGAAAAGGAACGCCGGCGACTTTCGGGGGGGGGGGG
>UELV01156517.1:10228-28815 GCA_900490015.1 Megastigmus stigmatizans
GGGGGGGGGGGGGGGCGGCGGTGGCGCGTTTTGCTTTCTTTTCTCCTTTTGCATGCTGTGTATAGGGGTGGCGGGCGAGATCGTTCATTGTGCTCTTTTAACAGGTGGAGGGGGAGGTCGGTACAATGCCGAATTTCGTTTTCTTTGTTGTTGCTCGGATTTTTTTTCGGGGGGAGCGAGTGGAGAAAAGGGTTCCTCGGCTGTTGAGACAATGGCTTGGAAATTGCTCTGATAGGAAGTTTAAGTCATTGGGATAATGATTAACGGTCGTGAACGATTATGAGTGGGAATTTTCGTACGAGAATTATATTGTGCTTGAATTATATTGTCATAGCTATATTTTTATACAATAAATATAAATGAATAATTTATTGAGAAAAGCGATTGAAATTTCAACCAAAGATAAGCATTTTAAATGTTTGGCTTGAACTAAATGAAACGATGAACGAATCCTGTGACAGTGAAGAAAAATAGCAATATTTTCATTCTTAATAACAATTTACATTTCTGTAAAAATACGAACTTATAATATAGAAAATGACATGAGTAATAAAAGATTACGAGTAATTTACGGTTAAGGTATGCGAGTGAAACCAGACTCTCCAACTTCCTCTGTAACGAAGAGATAAGTAAAAATACTGTAATCTCTAGTTCGATAATAAGTTTGATCCTTAAAAAAATTTAAAATAATTACACACAACAAGCATGAGTGACGTTATAACAATTTATTAAGAATAAATAATTGAGAAAATTAAAGTTGCAAGTATAGCAGTAATATTTTATACATAAAATAAAAGTGTCAGTAATTAGAAAGATACACTGATTTCAGCTACCCGGAAGAGGGCGTGTTTTGTGGAGCTTATACATAAATATATATACGTATCGGTTACAAGTGCATCGATTACATTGTTACATTGCTCCACTGAGATATTCTTTTTATCATTGCTTTAACTTAAAACTATCTTATGAATTCAAGACAATTTTTATTTCTCATACAATCTTAACTTTCATGCAACCTATAACTTAAAAGCAAAAGCTTATCCATCAAATTCACGCAGAATAAATCGATGCACTTTGTAATAAAGAAATAGTGTAAATATCATAATTCAAATGAACGTAAACATAAATGTTCCTATAACAGTACGCAATCAAAAGTCAATGAGAATTAAAGAGATAAACTTACTCTGCAGGACTCTCAGCAAGACATCGAATTATATCCGCGTGCAGCAGCAGCAGCAGCAGCAGCAGCGTACAGCCGCAGGGATTTCGTCAGGCCAATTTCATCTCCGGCACTTGAATCCTCCAATTACAAGGAAGTCGCGCGAATCTTCTCGCACACCTCCCGAGGACCTTAACCGCTCGCCACCTCCTTCTTCTCTTCTCTCCCTCTCTCTCTCTCTCTCTCTCTCTCTCTCTCTCTCTCTGGAAGCCGTCACCCCCGCAGTGCCACTTAATCAATTAAAGAGCCACGCGCGCGCGTTTACCCAAGGCATACCAACGTTGAATCACGGCCATTTTACGTATCGTAGCGACGCGTCGATTAAAAGACCTGCTCCCTCCCTCTCTCTTTCTCTCTCTTCTCGGACCCTCTCTCAACCCCTCGAGACACTCGATTATCGAACTGTACGGATATCTCGCGTGGGATTTTTGGGAAAAAGTGGTGCGGAATCGTCGTTGGCGGATGGGAAGGGAAAAAAATAATAATAAGGGAAAAAAGGTGGACACGAGCTGCGGGGGTCGTATAGGTTGGTCGGGATACGCGAGCGTAGACACACACACGCGCGCGCGCGCACTTACGTTGTTTGGGGTGCAGCGCGTGTGATGCGGCGACTGCGGCGGTGGTGGCATCAACCCTCCCCTGCTGCTGCTGCTGAGAGAGGCTTCGAGCCGCTGCCCGGAGATGGCGGAAGCTGCGCTGGATGCTGCGCGATATGGACCAGCTGCTGCTGGCGTTACCTGACGTGGGGATGTGAAAGTACAGGGAGATGTTTGCTCGCGTGGTTACTGGCCGATCATTGGCTCTATCTCTCTCTCGATGATCTTGGGAGTGTATTGCGACTGTAGACTCGGTGTGCATCTGTTTGACCAGCCAATGGTTTAGTCGCGGTCCATTGGATGCTGTGAGACTACCGTTGATGGCTATTGCGCTCGATAGGCGGTGTAACATGTTCGAGTTTCCTTCTCTAGGGAAACTGCGAGCAACTAATACACCGTAAATTAAATAAATTATATTATTTCCTAGCACTCGGTAATTGCAGCAGTACTTCGGATCATCGCGTTCAAGTCTTATAAGTTAACATTTGTGTTTATCTTAAGTAACTATTTACCTTCATAATAACATTTAATTAGTACCAGAAATATTTCGTAAGGTTCAGGTAACAATTTCTTGAATTGAGTGTTATCTTGGCTCGAGTAAATATTTACTTACGAATATCCAAGCAAACTTATGTTTCGGTGTACAATTATGGCATGAAACTTATGATTTCTATTTACATTTATAAAATTAAGATTTCAGGGAGTCAGGGAAAACTGAAGGTGTCTGTTTCTTATAGTGAGTTTACGGTACTTTTAATATTGTAAACCAATTTTAATTTTAATTCTTAATAATACCCTTTTTTTAAATTAACTTTTGGTTTTAGTTAGATTTGTGAAGAGATTTGGCCTTTTTGTTGCTTACTAAAAATGTAATTTTATCAAAGTTATGCGACTACATCCTTCTAACACTTAAGATAATTCATTTAAGAGGATGTACGACTGTCGGAAAGATTTCTACCTTACCGATTCTTGCGTTTAACGATTTATTCAAAGATCGGGATAAATTTTTGGAAAATACTCTCTGTCACGACGTAGGGAATGATGTAAAGATTACCCAGTTCAAGTTTCATGAAATTCCATCCATAATTCGCGGAGATTTTTATCGTCAAAAATTTCGGACACAAAAACCACTGTAAATTACGAACAAAATTTTCGGCGACAAAAATCTCCGCGAATTAAGGATGGAAATTCATGAAACTTGAACTAGGTAATCTTTACATCATCCCCTAGGCCGTGACAGAGAGCTTTTTCCGAAAATGAATCTCTTATTATATTTATTTCGTTAAATACAAGAACCGGTAAGGTAAGAATCTGTCCGAGGGTCGCACATCCCCTTAACTTTTATATTTATTAAATATATAGAGGTTTTTTTTTATTATCTTGTACTGCCAGAAGAGTAGTAGGTATATGTACCGTTTAGGCCCTCGAAACGTCGCAATTGTTATAATAAAACAGAATTGTTAAAAACTACGTTCCCGACGATCAATAAAGCCTTACACTTTCAAGTTTAGGCCACCTTCGGAGCCATGAATTCAACATACTAATAAGATTAAACTTTACTTCGTTGGTGGTTTCAAAAATTTTATTTTTTTTAATGCTCATGTACCTATGAGTTGTTTTTCATTTACTCATTTATTTGGTTAAAAATGTTTATGTAGTAAAAGTAGACATAGATATGTAAATTGCTTTAATAAACGACAAAACCATAAAGCCAAAATGGTTAGTTACTCAAAGTAATAATTTAATTTAAAATTATTTTAACTAGATTTATAAAAATTTATAATAAATAAGAATCAGCAAGAAATTTATAATATAAGAATCAGCTTTTGGTACTTTATTGCGAATTTTTATTCGAGAAAAGTATTAAATCTTTAAAATTCGTTACGAAATTTTTAAGAATGTAAAGAAGCATTATGTTTGAATATGCAATGCCATTTACACATATAAATCTTTTTGGATCTTCAATGCATTAAGATTAGATTTTATAAAGATCAATTTTATTCAGCTGTAAGCCAAATAAATTCCGAAAATCAGACTAGGTATAGATACTATCGACCGTTCTAGTTACCAACAAAACCATTTCTACAATTCAAAAATAGTATAAAATTACGCTTTGGATTAAATCTGAAATTGCCAAGTAATTCATTTTTACAACATATAATTAAATGCGTATTTTATTTGATGCATTGATTCATTCTATGAATAGATCAATGTTCTTTGGTTTGGTCGAAAGCTGTTATAAGCATTATACAATTATATTCATTAAAATAAAGAAACGTTACGCACGAATAACAATATACCTATAGAAAGAACATCATCCTGAATCATCCTTACGTTTAACAGCTTAAAGGAGCTGCACAAATTTCTGATGAATTCAAAATTCAGACCGTACAGCAAAATTTCGCATCAGTTTATTCTCCTACACACGCGCATCTATTAATAAGAAAGTGCAAAGAAATGCGCGCATCGCGATATAAAGGGTTGTTCGAAGTAAAAAAAAAACAAGGAAAGACGTAGCAAATTCGAATGAAAAGCGAATCCCAATCGTTATAGAAGTATATCGGAGAGAAACGAGTCTGTCGTTCGATGGGAATCTGGGAGAAGTAGGAGGAAGGCACGGAGGCAAGAAAACGGAAAGGATGAAGCGAATCCTCGGAACGTCGAAATAATCAGGACAGCTCTCGGCGTGGCTCTAATCCGGCCTTCTCTCTCTCCCTCTCTCTCACTCTCTCTCTCTCTCTCTCTCTCTTTCTCGTTCTGTACGACACTCGCCGTCAATTGCACGGATTACGACGCCGCCTCGATTGGAACGATCTTTTTGCGCGCTTCCTCTCTCCCGACGCGATTTTCCTTCTTGTTTTCTTTCTTATTAACCTCTCCCTCGTATATCTGTATATATGTATGCGTGTATATATGTATGTGCGTCTGGGGTTATACGAGTTTCGCCCGCTTAATTGCACTTTCTACGTTTACAGATATAGGATTCTTTTTGACCGCGCTCATTTTACCCTCTCGCGAATGAACATTTGAATTTTGATCGTGAAGTCAATGAATGCCGTAATATTTCGAATTTATAATCGTATATGTTTGATGAAAAAAAAGACATAAAAAAAAGACTAATATTTTCCTTTTGGTTTCAGCTATATTTATATTTTGCTTATATGATACGATCGAAAATATTGTTTGACATACCCCATCAAAGAGAATGATAGTTGAAACTAATCCACTCGCGGCAGCAAGACTTTTGGCTCGTTTTAAATTAGATGATATATAGACTTAATGAAATATTTAGTGACTCGGGTTACTTCAAAGAACTTATTTCAGAGTAAAAAGGTTCAAATTTTACAAATAATAAGTGGAGTATGCAAGACCACTTTTTGAGTTAATAGTTGAAGATAATTTTATCGGCATCTCAGTCAGCGTCTGGTGTATATATATATAAGCAAACACTCGAGTTAGTGGACATAGACGTGCGTCCAAAGTAAACGCCGATGCATTTTCAATGAAGCTTTACCTCCCAATACCTATATATACTCCGCGCATCGCTCCATCCGTATCGATTGTAGCCGAGAGGATGCAAATATAAAAGCCTCTCAGAAGAATCTAATAGATCGCTCGGAGGCAAAGCCATCCGCGGCAGCCCTTTCGCAACGTTCACCTGCACACACACAGACACACACACCCATCCGCAAAATTGCTTTCCCCTCAAAGCGTTCGTGCAATTTTAGCGACAAGATACCTTTTGCACCATCCACGCATACACACCAGAAAAAGCGAATCTTGTCGCTCTCAATATTATCGTTCGCTAGGAGAGGATGCGAGAGAAACAGAGAGAGAGTAGATTTGGCGCTGCTACTGCAGCTGCGTGGCCCTATAGTCTTATCAGCTATCGATTCTTCAGCTCGTAGCTTCTCTCTCCGGGACTGGTATATATGTATATAGGCGCAGGGTACGGGCGGTGCTGCTGCTGCTGTTGCTGCCGTCGAGAGATGAGAGAAATCGATGTGATGGGCGGAGAGAGACAGACGAAACGCGCGCGCGAGTATAATACATAACGCGTGTACATCATATGTACGCATTTGTCCATCGTATAAGTATGTGTGTATATATATATATATATATATATACGACGCATGATATATGTATATATTGTGCACTGCTATATGTATATAGGGTTGTAGCTGGTGTCGCGCGGCGCGACTCGCTGATGTTGATTAGGGGCTATCGCGACGCTCGGCCCGTATATACATATACATCTCCGCAATGAGAATCGCCGATTCGCCGCACTGATTACATACCCTTCTCTCCCTCTCTCTCTCTCTCTCTCTCTCTCTTGTTGTTCATGCGTTCATCCACACACGCGCGCACTCGGGCAGCTATGCATCCTCCTCTCTCTCTCTCTCTCTCTTTCTCTTTGGCGAGTCCCGCGAGCATGTAACGTGTCGTCGTTAATTAATTGGGAGAGAGAGTGAGTGAGCCTTGTCGAGCGCAATCTTTTATATACATCACCTCTCTCTCTCTCTCTCCCTCGCTACAACGTGCGCAATCCTTTTTCTTTCGGGCCTTTATATACGCATACTCCAGTGCGTCTATCTCCTTTCTCTCTCTCCGTTTTGCCATCCTCTCTTGCTCCGATGCCGCTGTAATTGTTTTTGCGCGTCTTACGGCATTGTGGACCGTCACTCCGAGTACAGTATACGCAAACATAATAAGAACGATGTCGCCGCAGCTTCTCTGCAATGTTGAATCGTTATAGCGTTGAAAGAAATGGTACACGCGTGTGTCAATGCGCGCGGCTGTGTGGGTGTATCGTTTACTCTGATTTTTTGCTCGCTACGATTCACGCACTTGAGTTCGAGAATTATTCATTCACGACGACTCGAATGCGCACAACGGTCAAGACGCACTTTTACTTGCCCGAGTATTTTTCGGGACATCGTGTTTATACTTTCTATAGTTGATTCTTTACCCTTTTCATATATGGTATCTTTATGTACGTATGAAATTTTCTACCCCGATATTTTGTCAATTATTGATATTGGAAAGATTTTATTTATACTATTGTAGGAAGTATCTCAAAGTTTCTCGGACAAAATTTTATCATCGATTACGTTAATAATATAAATTATCCGTCGCGTGGCTTCTCATATCGGATATTATATATTTGATCCTAAAAAGGTGCTGAGTACCATGCTAATAAATCTTATAAGATCGAGATTTCTTGCGGGATTGCGGACCGAAAGTAAAGATGCATGTTATCCAATCCTAATGATAAAAGTTTTACAGGTCAAGCTGACTTATACGTTTTGATGGAGTAAAATCCACGGCTATAAATTTAATACCTTTCATGAATTCAACTTAAAATGGAAGATCGATGGAAATATAAATTTTTATATATCAACAGTATATACCGAAGTGCAGCTGCGCTGAAATTTTATTTGGGCATTAAAAAATTTCATTATAATATGTATTAAGTCGATCTTTTTACACCTTTGTAAAGTATAGCTAATAATAGTTTGTTCTTCTAAAATTGGTAGTTAATAATAAGCGTAAAATGCCGCAGAAATACATTATTTTCGATTAGCGAAGACGAATGGACAATTATTTTAAAATGGCAAAAAAATGTTATGGTTTTTCATTTGCTGTTAGGTTTTCCTATTGCCTATATAATTTAATCATCGATGTAGTAGCTTTATATGTTGATGATTTAAATTTATCTTGTTATTTTGAAAAGTTATAAAAATGCTGACCAATGAATAAAGTCGCAAGCTTGTAGGTGTAGACTATTCCTATGTTTCTTTTTCGGTAAATTCCAGTCAATAATATATCTGTCGAGCATTTATACTTAACCTCGCCTCGTCAATTTTACAAAAAGCATGCGCTTCATCTGAATTTTCCAATCAATGTGAACTTTCTTAAAATTTTTCCTGCAATATAGCTTCTGTTACATGATTTTCTCAATAATATTTACGCCGATAACATAAAATACATCTAATTGTATATCGGTAAGTTTAAAATTTAACAACTTCTCATGGCCTCTCTCCAACAATCAATTATTGAAAAAGTATAAACTGTCGCATCGGTGTCGTCGCGTTATTTTTAAGTTAAAAAACGCACAGTACCACAAAAATATCTCCCTCGCGTTCACCGATCAATTACGAAAACTCAATGATCGATCGACTTAAAGATCATAGAGAACGGGAAAAGCGTTGGTATTCCTGTCCAGTTTCCACTCCGCGGCACCTCGTCACTCCCGCAGCTCTTCCCCGACAATCGATACACATCGAGAGGGCGACAGAGAGAGAGACAAGAGGGCGCGCTGCACACACAGATAGAGAACAGCCGAATCTCTCTCTCTCTCTCGTGGAATTATTATTCGAATCTCCTGCAGCATCCTCCCAATGCACATAGACGCTCGTTCCCCGATGGCTCGCATCAGTTCGCGCTCGATTTACACGATTATTACACGACAGATGGGTCGAACAATGGGGCACGTACACAGCGGTGCGCGCGCGCGCGATCGTGTCAACCCGGGCTTCGCTCGCCGCAGTCGCTTTGATTCCGAGAGAGAAAGAGAGAGGAGAGCAGTGCATTTATTATATGGGTGCAGCTCTCGCGGCCCTGCCACTATCGCACGGGTAAAACGAGCTGCGCTTTTACCCGCGGCCCATCAGACGCTATACCACCTATATATATACACCAAGTATATTGCGCGATATTATTATTGTATACACGCGTATATACGCGGGAGGCTTTAAACTCTGTATACCTATAATACGTAGTCAGGGAGGGTGTGCTTATAAGCCACCGCCGCAGCCGCCGCCGCCGCGAGAGAGCTCGAATTTCATACTTGTTACTTTTAATGCTCTCGCGGCCGCCGTCGCCACCGCCACTGCGCAGCTCGCGTATATATACAGGATTATAATAACGCGGACTTTTGGATTATATATTAGAGTGTTAAAAAGTTTATAGGCGCGCGGCGCAGCCCCCGAATTACCCCATTATGCAGGCTGTATAATGCAAGTTCGAAACTGGCATTATACGTATAGGCGCGCGTTGCGGATGTATACGTGTATATACCGGATGTGCGTAAGTGAGGCTAATTATTGGATGCTGGGCTTGAAACTTGTTGTTGCGTTGTTGGTGGTGCAGGGCCGTTTTTTTTGTTGGTGGTTAAGAGGCGTCGGTAAAGGGTGCGCACAGTGCGAATAATTTCTGCGCGCTAAATGATTGATAATGGGAGAGATGTGTGTACGTGCCGATGCATCACAATTTGAGGCTGTTGCTTTTTTTTATGACACTTGGACGGCTAGAGTGCCAATATACAGTTATATAACTTTTCTGCGCTAAATGTCCCTTTGATTAACTGGATGTGCACGCATGTTAAATATCGTACGCGTGGTTTTTTATTTCGTATTTAGTGTTATAAATAAAAAGTGTAGATAATCGATCGGCACATCGGAAATTTTTTAATTTTATTTCATCGATAACTCTTGAGGAGCAACAACGATCTTCCTTCTATATATATTAATTTAAAAAATTGTATATCTACGTTTTACGAGGGGAGGAGAGGAGCCAATTGGAAAAGCGAGTGCGTTAAAATTCCCGACTAATGAGCTTCCTTCTATCACTTGTATTTTTCTTTTTACTATAGTACTATATATGCAAGAACGAAGAGCGAGAGCTCCTACACTTTGTGGAAACTCAAGAGAGAGAAAAAGAGAGAGAATCGAAGTCAGCATCGATCGACCGATGCATTTTTTAATTACACGCTTTTAATTTTACCACTTTGTCTCTCTCTCCCTCTCTCTTTTGCTCGTTCATTCTCCGTTGTGCGACTACGCGAAAACGCTAGAAAAAAAACAGAGTATTTCAGTTAATTACAGCTGGTGAACTATTACGCCGAGTGGCCTCTTGTCGAAGTTGACCGAGGCAACAAAGTATAATTACTGCAATGCCACTTCTTCGCTCTCTCTCTCTCTCTTTCCACCTTCTCGTTCGCCTTTACTGCCTCTCTCTCTATATATATATATATACATATATATTTACGCAAGTTCGCGACAAGCGAGCGAGGAAAGAGAAAGAGAGCGAAACACCGGTAGGAGAAAAAAAAATTAATCTCCGGCCCTGTGAAGAGCACAGGGGAATTCGGATGACGCGTGCTATATACATATACGAGGCGAAAACACTCGACGCGTATAGGGCATCGGGAGACGCAGACTCACGCACGCATACTCCACCAGCTCGGTAAACACAAGACCGGAGAAAAAGATACACACGCATACTTGCCACTTACGCACACGCACATATACGTAGGGTAGATATATATCTTCAGTGCGTTGGATGAAAGTCAAAGGGCCGCTGAGAGAGATCGGCTAGTAATAATAACGCCGCGCAGCATCCGACCTCTCTCTCTCTCTCTCTCTTCCAATCGCTCTCAGCTCTTTGGAGGATCCGTACGTATATATACGTCAACGACGGGTATGCAGAGCTGGCGTATCGCGCATATACGGCGACGACACGCACACGCGTATACACTCGGTATAGGTACTTGCTGTTACTGTTTACAGCACCTTGTTTACTATATATATATATATATATGTATAGTGTATATACAGACTGGCGCTCAGCTGCACCGCGTCCAATGTTGCAACGCTGCGCGGCCGCACTATAGTTATGATATGCGCGCTTCTCTTTCTCTCTCTCACTCTCTACCCCTCTTTCTCTCGAGAGATACGTGTATACATATATATATATAAAGAGAGAGAGAGAGAGAGAGAGAGAGAGAGAACTGTGGCCCGATGCTCCGACTATATATATGTTTAAGATGTTCTTGGTCCCCGTGCCGCGATGCGCAGTGCATACTCGGGGAGTATTTGCCTTAGGCGGATCGGCCATTATATCCAGCGATCTCGCGGGATATAATTTACATGTGCTCTCGGGTTTCTTGTTCATTTGCAACCCGGTGGCTCTCGCGCGCTGCACTTGCTCCTGTATATTAACTTAACGCCCTCAAGAGAGAGATAGAGACTGTATATGCGTACCTCGCGGCATACTCTGCGGAACGTTATGTGCGCGCGTTATCTGTGTATGAAGTCGATATATATACCAATGCGAGAGAACGATGACGTGTACAGGATAGCAATGCCAACTATACGTTACGAGGGAATGTGGCTATGCTCTTACAGGTGGAATTGAAATTAGATTCGATTTTCAAGTGGAGAGAGAGAGAGAGAGACAGAGAGAGGCTGCGGGCTTTTTACTTTTAACGATCGAGTGGTCGAGTTGGTGGTTGCGACGGTGCAGTTGAGGGAAATTCTTTCTGCGCTGAGTAGAGGCTCGGGTGCGTCTGACCGTATCCGATTATTTTCTACTTCGTTCTATACCTGCCGCACGCAAGTCTATATAGATTTGTGTATTCTCAATTTGGTATGTACCGTTGATTCGTTGGAGTGGTCATTCGTAAAAATACGATCCTATATATAATATATAAGCATATGCATATTTTGTTTCAATAACAACGATTGCTATGATTTCCGGAAGATCTACATTTTACAGAAAATAACTTAAAACACGATCGAATTGAACCATTCACGAGTGACTAAATATTTACTATTACACGTGGAATAAGAAAAGATTTTGTTGTAGGAATCGATCAATAGTTTTTTCGTATTTAATTTTGCAAGAAACAAAGACTTTGATTGCAAAATCTAATCAATGTCTTAACAGAGCCATATTAATTGCTACATCAGTAATCATTATAGTTGTCATTATTTGGCTTTAATGTCCCACTTTTTGCTTATGCCTTTCATTCATAATAGTTCAGAGAAGGCAATAGTAGAAATTTACAAAAAAAAAAACCTGAAACTAACAATATTTACTAATTACTTTTGGAATTAGTGGCTCAGCATATGCACCGTTACAGTACAAGTGTCGTCGTTTGAAAAGCATGCCAATGATATAAAAAAACTTCTCAGTTTGGATTTCGCTAATTTATTAAGCTACTTTCTTAATTGAAAATAGAGGATTTCCACTACTTCCACCGAGACCGAATATAGTTTCAAAAAATGTGTTATTTTCATCGATTGTAATCTCAATATTTGTGCTTGAATAATGCTTTAATTTAATTCATAATATAAATATTATTCGTTTTGTAAATACGTATTTCAAATGAAGCGTACACTTTGATCTCGTACACGTCGCTTTGTTGATTAGCGTGTGTCGATCTGGTAATATACAGCCGTTAGAAAAAATTAGAGGATGTTACTACGAAGAAAGAAGAGAGTTCAAATGACTGTTAATTATGCATTTCGATCAATCGGAAGAATCAAGCGATGACAGGTATTGAACGTATCATTTTGCATTGGTCAAAAATGAGCTTTTCTTGGATGGAACTATTAATTTGATTGACCTCGGAATTATCTTCAAATATTGTATGACAAAGACAATGCTGATTTCGTTAAATATACACTAATGTCTAAATAGTGTGTCGGACTCATTACTGCTTTCAACTTATGAGAGAATGGATATGTGGTTTGAGGTAGTTCAATTAGATATTCAACACGAAAATAACGATTGATTTGCAGTAAAAAATCCTTTTCTTTTTCACTGCATGAACTTTGCCAATGCTCTTATTTTACTTAGAAAGCAAAAGCGCGGACGATCTAGTTAGTCAAATTAAACCTTCTTATATAGATAGAATTTGAACATCTTCTAATTCTAATTCAAATCGCTAGGCAAAACCGACTAATTCGTTATGCTGACCATTTTCACAAAGCTTATCAAATAGAGATAGTTATAGGATGTAAATTTTGCACGCAGGAAAAAATTGTTTCAAATAAAATCTCGTAAAAGCGAATTATACCTTTGCATTAATAATTGATTCAACGCAGCTTTTCCAAATAAATGATTAAAGAGCTTATACGTACGAAATATTACATTTTTTACCCTCAACTAAAAAACGCTGCAATACATGCCTGCATTGGATAGTGGATTGGAAGCATAAGCTCTTTTTTTCTTTCTAACTTCGTTATCTTTCCTCTAATCTTTACATCCTCGTTATTTGCCCGCTATAATTATATTAAAGCGGCAGACGTACGAAGCAATAAGTTTGTCAGAAATCAAAACTGTTACTTGAAAAAGCGCAAAATCTCGAATGAATATTCGAGTATGAATATGAGGCGCGTGTACGACATGACAGCTTATTTCCAAAATGTACAATATACGCGAGTCGGGTAAGAGGGAGGGTAGGTTCAATGCATACATGCATAAATAATGCAGAAGCGCCTATCTCCTTTGTATTGCAGATCGTTGCGAATAACACTTTTTCATCTGCTATTAAAATATTCTAATAACGATGTCGTGCGCGCACACACACACACACACACACACACACACAAATATTGCGCACGTGTATACGTGCACCGTCCAGCGAGGTTCAAACCTCACACCCTCGCACACACGGCACGAAAAAAGAAAAGAGAGAATATAACGCGAGAATATCCACTCTGGCAAAAATTTTTCTCTTTTCCGCCGCAGCAAAAGAAAAGCGTCGACCCCTTCTTTAAAAAGACGCACACACGAAGCTTCAGTCTCGGAACTATACCTCCGCGAGTATAACTCCAACCAAAAAAAAAGCCACCGCGAAGCGCACCCCACTTCGTCCTTCCTTCGTCTCTCCTTTTCTCTTGCGTATTAATCTTACCACTATATAGAGATCCCTGGAGAGAGTGAGAGAGAGAGAGAAAAAAGAGGCCTACCAACTTGTACGTACACGTGCGTGTAGAGAAAAAAAATCTCATTAGTTTCGGTAAACAGTTAAATTCAGCGCTTTACATTGTCCATTTGGGAGCTGCTGTAACTTTCTCTTCTCTCTTCTTTTTCCCTCTGTCATTGCGCGTGTGGGTCGGAAAAGAAACACGAAGTCCGGCCAGCTATATGTATATAGCCGCGGCTCAGCACGGACGCTTCAAAGAGTCTATGCTATATACACATGGGCGCGAGGGGCATGAAAAAGGAGAGGAAGGAGGAGAAAATTTCTCTCTTTCGCTTCCTGCACGCGTATATCTGTACATTATATTTCACGTACATTCGTACATGCGTGTGCGCGTCTCTGTGTGTGTGTGTATCTCGGTACGGGCGCGTGCTTTCACGTTCAAATGTGAGGGTTAACGGGTTTGCGCTCGCGCGTCCATGTACATTATTATACGTCCGTACGTACGGATACACGCTAAAGAGAGAGAGAAAGAGAGAAGAGAAGGAGAAAGAGGGGGAGAGAGAGAGAGAGAGAGAGAGAGAGCGAGAGCGAGAGCGAAACGAGATGTGAGAGCCAGGGGGTGGGTGGAGGTGGTGGCGGAGCACAGGCAGCGTGGCTTTCGGCTGGGTGGGTGGGCTCTGCGCCGGGAGGCGACCTGGGCCTTTCTCTCTCTCTCTCTCTCTCGCTCTCCTTCTCTCTCTTGCTCTCGTTCTCTCGGGGGATGAGAGGCTGCAAGGGGGTGGTGGACGCGAGGGTTGCCAAGGCAACGCTCTACACCAGCGGCAGCGGCGGCGGCTTACTTTAGCTCGCTCTCTTCGGATCAATACAGCATCACCGCGATAGTTCCCCGGACCAAACAAACCCCCTCCTCCCCCCTCCCAGCCTCGTTCCGACTCGCTCTGTCTCGGTCTCGCTCCGAGGCTGCGTGGTTGCGCTCGCTCGTCTATATGTGCCTACCCTACGCCCGCTGGATGCTACTGGCAGGGACGTACATATCGCTCTCCGCGTCTCCGTCCGCGTGGGGCTATCTAAAAACGTTTTCTCGCCTCCGTGCAATAATCTTCCCTCTCGCTTCTGGCTTTTTTCCTTGTTGTTACCCTGCACCGAACCCCTCCTACCCTGCCGTATATACTCTGTCTTCGGGTGTTTTCTTTTTTTTTTTCAGTTTGCTTGTCACTCCAGTTTAATTTTTTCCGCGCGCTCCCCGCTTTCTTTTCAACGATTGCGCTTTTCTCTCTCTCTCTCTCTCTCTCTCGTTGGGTGTATACACCTCTTGGCTTTTCGTCTTATGCATTGTTTGGAAAGTTATACGCGCACAACGGGGATCGAGGTATTTTTTTCCATTCCAAACTCACCCCTGGCTTTTTCAAAACCTTCTCTCTCATCTGTAAATTCTGCCACCCCTCCTTAAATTGTCATTTCTGTTATATGCCAAATATTTTTCTTTTTTTTGACCTTCTTAAACCATCGCAAAACCGTTATTATCTATTAACTTTATAATATAAGTAATAGGTTTTTAAGATAAACCGTAGAAGGTTTACGCATCAAGCATAAAGTTGCACAGAATTATTTGTGCAATTTTTCAGTGATAACTTTCCAATGTAGCAATGAATTAATGTTTCACTATTATTTTGAAATTTGTAAAATCTGTACCTTGATAACTATATTATTGATAATTATAATATACCTATCGTATATTACGATAGTAACAAATAAATGAACAATTATATTTGTAACTATGTTTCGTTTCATAGAATATTTTACGTGTATAAATTGTATTCCATATGATAATAATTGTGCAGACTTCAATAGGTGTTCAATTTATTTCGATATATTCATTTACCTCTTACAATTAAAACTAAACCACCCATTGCATTGGTCTTTTATATGAAATAAGGAACTAAACTTATTTAAAACCTAAGAATACATTCAGAAAATATATCTATATTTTATTTATTTAATAATTTAGTAACAAAGTAGATAACAGAGACCTGTTCTTTATCGTGTATAAAAACATCAATATATATATAAATATATATCAGTTCCATCTGCAATGTATATGCGATTAAAAACTTTAGTATATTTGCATTATTCTAAATGCATTAGTCAGAAAAGAAACCAAATAATTATACATTTATTAAATATTTTGATTTGAGTGAAATTAATTCAAAAATATTATATTATTTCCTTGAATAATTAAAGGATATAGTTTAAATACATCTGTATGTGTAATTGCTGAAATAAAAAAAAAAGTTAGAGAATGATTTAAGCAAAAAGTATTTTATGTTTGACAAGGTTTTATCATGCAAACACGTTTTTTCTTTTAACTTTAATATAGTAGAATTTGCATAAATGTAAAATTTTATATGTAAAATGTTATATCAAAGACTTACTCTAAATCTAAACTACTAAACCTTTTTTTCTCTGAGATGGAACAATTATATAACTGATAATATAATGTAATTGAATTTAAAACTATAGTTTCGGAGCTAAAGCATCTCTAACACAAATAAAAAAATGAAAATGTAACAGAGTTTAATTCCCTATCGTTGGTTTTACTCTTTCTGAAGAGTCAAATCAAATCTTATTTTCTCAATATTAAAATTACTTTTGATTATTCGGTATGATTATTCAAGGTTTACAGTTATATAGCTGCCTTTTTTCACAGTTATGCACTGCATTCACCGTGTGATCGTCGCAACAATTAGTTAAAGAGAGATTTTATCCCCAGAAGGTATACAGAACAAAACTTTCTCCCGATAAATATTCAATTGAACAACTTTAGTTTTGCCACGTAGTGCATGCACTATTAAGGTTGGTATAAGCCGTTTCTCCCAGCCGCATTAAAACTTATCCCGAAAAAGCACACACGAGCAACGCTTCGGGATCGTGGAACGGAAAATGCTCCCTTAAGTTGCACGCTTCCATATATTATAAGTGTATACACGGGGAAAGTTTGGGAGAAAAAAAACTCCCCACGGGCACACACACATACACACACACACACACACACCGTGGAGACTACTTCTATATACCCTCAAAAGAAGATTAATCTCAAAATAAATAGGATTTTTCCCCTGTGCTTTTCTGGCACACGCACACGCACACGCACGGACAGGCACGCGCAGATCCAGGCGCGTGTTCGAGCAAGATATGAGAATAGTGGGGCTTTTTTAATGTTTCCAGTGGTCTAATGCGCTATATGAGAATAATTCTTTGCAAACAGAGAAAAGCTATGGGATTGGTTTATATCGATGATGACTGTACGAGACGCTTATGGCCTCGTTAAAGCGAACAAAAATTATGCGTAATTTGAGAGTTGAGTATGTACATCGAGTCGATTTTCTGCGATTCATTATCGTTCTCTGGATTGACTCCCCAATTATAATAGTTTATTTTTAACTACAATATGAAATGAATATTAATGGAATGTATTAAGTTCTAAAATGGATTAAGCACTATAACTATGATGCAAGTGAAATACGAAGATGAGTATCGGATTATTTTGCGTTGTAGTTATCATGTACAAACGAAAATCTTTTCATTATAAATCCTTTTTAATATCTCATTTCATTTGTCGTACCTAAATGGTCCTTAATTAAAAATTTCAAGTTCTATAGATACATCCGTAAAAATATTACTAATCGCTAAATCATTATTTTAATAGCTTATCCATATATTAATAGCTACAAAATAGTACAAAAGGTTTAAATAAATGGGCGATTTTGTAAGCCTCGGGCCGACCTTAATGATAGAAATAATTTTGATCGGATATCGACGATTATTTTTATCCTAATATCAAAGAACCTCGCTTCCACGAAATAAAATAGGCCCCGCAATCTACATACTAATTAAAAAACAAAAATAGACTATTAGTTTCGAAAATGCTCGTGTCGATCACTCGAACGACACTCGGGCCAAGAATCCCGACATTAATTAAAACGCATTCTCTTCCACGCGCGCAGAGATCCTTTGGCTAATGCTCGCGACAAAAATTCACCGAGTGTCCCTCTCTCTCTCTCTCTCTCTCTCTCTCTCGCTCTCGGCCCATTATACACAATAAATTCCAGCGCAAAGGAGAAACGAGCGCCAGTAGCCAACGTCATCCAAAAAAAAAAAATGAAAAAGAAAAAGAAAAGAGGGGCGGGAAGAGGGAAAAAGAAATAAAAGAAAAAAACGGTAAAATTGATCGCGTTAGTTGGCAGGCCGCGCGAGAGCACATTAGCCTTGTACGCGCAGTTGTCAGCGCGAGCGATTTTCCTGCGTGCTTGCCGAGCTCGCAGCTCGCTCGCAGCTCTCTCTCATACCCCCGTCCGTGCGGGAAAATCTTCCGGGACCTGTACATACATATACGTACACACAGTCGTATATAGCAGAGCGAGAGTCGCACGGAATACGCACGCACACGCACACGCACACGCACACACAGACGCATAGGGTCGGGGAGGGTGAGCTTGGCCGCGTACCGCACCGCACCGCCTGCACAGGGCCGCCGCCACCGCCTTTGGCGCTCGCAAAACGTGACGAGGGGCATAAATCGTCGGGGGCAACGCGCGCGCTCCGCTGTTCCCTGGACCGATCGACAGCCGGCGCACCAGGAGCAAGAGAGACAGAGAGAGGCGAGTGAAATAGATAGAGAGAGAGAGAGAGAGAAGCGGAGAAAACGGGGGATCGAAGAGCCCAAGGGGAGGTTTACTCGTGCTGCTGCCGCTGCTGCTGCCGCTGCTGCTGCCGCTGTGCAAGCTGCGTCTGCTTGAAAGCGAACGAAGCCGAGAGATGGTGTATAAGAGAGCAGCAGCGGCATCATTTTCGAAGCCAAAACTTTAATTGATGACGCCCCGGGCAAGTATAGTGCGAGAAGTTTGCCACGCCGAGTCTTTTGTTTCTGATGGCTTTCGGCTGTATAATATGCATCGTATATAGCTATATATCGTGTATCCCCAGTTTTTCCCAGGCGGTATAAATGCGCGCAAAGAGCTGTGACGCTGGAAAGTGAGAGAGAGAGAGAGAGAGAGAG